>JAVIWC010007926.1:600000-821869 GCA_031894815.1 Creontiades dilutus
CGCGCAGTCGGGAAACCGTACGCAGCAATCACCCGACTCCGATTTCGAGGTTGAACGAATCCAATTTGTCCGGCACATCCGCCGAATCTTTCGAAATAATACGGCACCTCTCACGGACTTTGCATTGGGAGCTAATTACGCGTTGGAGCGGTCTATAATCAAGAGAGCGGGAAAATTTATTGATTTAATTCGATAGTTTGTTGTAAGGGAGGGGAGAACCGGGCGGTTTTTAGCGGAGTTTCGAATTTCCAGAAAGTTTTCCCCGAATTCACCGGACGAAGCCTGAAGGGGGAAAATGTGTAAAATCAATCGAAGAGCGGTACATAACAGAGAGAGGGTAACTAACAATCGGCAGGTTTGTTAACAGTCAGTTACGTCTGGATGGAGGGGTAAAGGGTTATTTATAGGTTTGGGGGGAGAAAACGCTCTCGAGTGTTCAAGTGTGAGTATCGATATCATCGTAGGTATATAGGCGAGTGTGTGTGGGAGTAGAAGCTCGCGCGAAACTGTGCGAAGGGTGATAACCCGGGTTCTCTAACGTGTGGCAACTCCGGTGCCGTTATCTCCCACAATAGATAGCGAGGGGTCTCGTCGCCGACTTTCGGCTAATTATATTAGAACTAGGGAAAGGACAGGTTAGGCAGTTTAACTTTCTCTCCCTCTCCCCCCATTTTCACGTTGAGTGGTACCTACCCTTACGGGGAGGGGGGGCATTTTCCCGAACCAATTTATTAAGTCATATTAGGGGATGCTGGGAGGCGGTCCCCGCTGGAGCTCACTCCATTCTGCCAAAGGGGAGCACAATACTACTTAACGAACCATACACAAAGATAATTACCGCGCGTTTTGGTCGATAATTTCTCTTCCTGGTCCCATAAGCGCCCTTCCCACTCCGTTTTCACGCTTATAACCCCCCTCCTTCTCACCTTCCTCATCTTCATATCGAATATTCTCTCTGAAAACCTTAACTGGAGGTTTCATTTCCGTACGGCCATCGAATTCAAACCGGAATCTCGGCTTATCTCGAGGGGTGGGAAGATTATGTTCATTAATCCTATCTGTGATTTGAAGAACCAAAAGGGAGGAATGGTAAGCACCGAAGATGCGGTCATTGATATACAAACTTGACTGTTAACTCTAGCCAATCATAAACCTTGTAATAACTATGGAACGAATCTCCAGCTTCAACAATAATAATTAATCTGCAGTTTCAACTCGTAACAGTTTCACGATATCTAAGCTTGTGAGTTTCGTATCCATCTAATCGATTCAGCATCTAAACGCAGCACGGATGTTGGAAAATCCAATGATTTGTCGTTGAAAAGTTGCTCATAAGCAAAGTTAAAATCCACCAAACATAATTTTTTGAGGTTCTATTAGTCTGATCTCTCTCAAATTAGAAGGATAGTCGGAGGAACACAGTCTAATCATCTCTTCTAATGCCAACACGATAGTAGCTCAATAGCTACAGCGCATGGGCAAATGTGGAATGCTTGTAACAATCATGTCTTAACTTTTTTTCTGATTCCCATACATGAAGGAGAGTATGCGAATTCACGTGTTTCCCTTCTCACAAGCCAGCACACTACTGTGCGCATGCGTAAAAGTTGAATTCATCAAGCGTTATTTTCTAATCGTCCGATCTTGCTCAAATACGGAGGGCGACTTAGGAAGAAACGTTCATCCCATAAATATTTCAACACGATTATCATTACAAGGCACGCTATACAATTAGTCCCGGTGGACGTCGCTTCGACTGACACGTTGTAGGTGGAAAAAAGCCTACTCGAAAGAATTTCAAATAGGTACTCCTGTTTGGCTTCGAGATGGAAAGGTAAAGGCCTCGAAACAAACCCGCTCACACTGCTTACTCGCTCCCCGTCTCAACATCGACGGCACCTAATGCAGAGGTATAGGATTGACAGATCCTCACCTCATTAGTTTCTTAAAATTTAAGGGGAATTGTGCGATTTGCAGTTGTACTTTTTTCTCTTATTTTCATTTCCTCATCTCTCATGGATGTTTCCCCCAAAGGTGCGAAACTAAATTAGGTTGTTTTTTTCATTTTTCTCTTTTCTATTTCGGTATGAGCTTTAAAAAAATAATCGTTCTAAGTTATCCGCGAAACAAAACGTGGGAGCATCTGCTTGTAAATTTGAAGAGTCTTTAGAGAATTTAATGCTGCTTTATAATATTCTAGCCAGAATTTTCGCACGACTTTGCAAATATCTTCTTTTTTTCAGATTCGCTTTTCGTAATTCCTCGTAGACGATCAGTCGTCAATCGTTTAGAAGCCATAGTCGTGGTGAATTCCTATTTATTCCTCGACCGTAAAATCATTCGATGACATTCTCTTTAATATTTAGACAAATTAATAATTTTTTTTCTCGCTCGTTTCTTTTCTTAAAGCTGCAGCTCCTGAAAGTTATTTTTTACGATTCACTAAATTACTTAATAATTCACACGATCCTGAAATTCCAATGTCAGTAGTTTCAATATTCATCTTTGTTTCGTGTGAAAATCTAAAATTTTGCAAATTGAGTTCAAGTTGGGAACAAGTTGTATCTCTCAGATAAACCCAGTCAGATATTTCCCCATTCACGTAGAAGGGGGTAATTGAGTACAATGAAGCCCGTACAAAAGGATAAAACTGGGGAGGAGATGAAACTATGGTTATGATGTTACAAAGATTTTATCACTGAATAATGAAAGCAAAATATTAATGATAATTAAACATAATTTTCAGTGGAGTATGTAAGTATATATTGATGTTTCAAGAATTATATTAAATGCCAGCAACAAATTGGTTAACTTCAGATAACAACTGAGATTATCCAAATGAATCACGGTAAATTTTTTAACCCCATAAAACTTGTGTAAGGTCCAAAAGGGTATATGTCCCACAACCCTCGGAAGCCCCTAGTGG
The DNA here is from genome assembly GCA_031894815.1 of Creontiades dilutus. Lineage (NCBI taxonomy): Eukaryota > Metazoa > Arthropoda > Insecta > Hemiptera > Miridae > Creontiades > Creontiades dilutus. Next base: position 602,927 of record JAVIWC010007926.1, read on the forward strand.
CACACCCATTTTTTCAGACTTTTCAGAGTGTTTTTGGGCTTCTAGCCACCTAATTCCATTGGCTTGAAACACTGTGCGGCGTCCCGCACTGCTGTTCGACTGATGAGGGAGTTGACGTCAATGGTAACATGTCCCGTTAGTGGCCCATACGGTCCAACTATATGACTCATAAATTCTGATTTCAAGTTTGAAATGTCAGTGTATTTATAACAATGATATGTCTGTGGAAAAAAATATGAAGATAATCGTTAGAGTCACGTTCAAGCATCGTTTTTAAAATAAAATGTACAGTAATTGATCAGTTTTGACTTTCGTCTTTCGTTGTGAAATTAACCCCGCTGAAATGCCCTAGATAGAACGGATCAATGACAGGGAAAGGTTTCCAGCGTTCTGGACTGTGAAAGATTTATAAGCCCATCACTGATCTCGAGAGAGCACGATACGCCAGTGATATGCACACACACGAACTGTATTTACAGCATACAGCACCTTTCAGCATCCTTTCACGCCCCGTCGAACATTCGATCCCTCCTCCGAAAACCCCAGTACGGTCTCAGTTCGACGAAGCTGCCAATAAGAGGGTTCGAAAAAACGTCGCTAAGCCAGGAGAGGCACGTGATAACAATTACATATCCCGGAAACTGCCTCCCATTAAAAGACCTCGTCGCATCCCGCATTCATGGTTTTTCAGTCTATTGGCGTGAGTTCCGGGGGAATTGAGCCGACTTTCAAACGAAAACTGCTCGTTTGCGATTCAACACATTTTCCGAACGTTATTGTTCCCCATTGTCATTCTCGGAGACGGAGGCTCCATTCAGGGTAGCGGTTGTCACCCAGACATTCAATCGTCGCTTTCTTCGGAAAAATCAATTCTATTCTACCGAGGTGACAGGTAAAATCTAAATGATTAATAATGAATATATTGCTTCGAGTCTACCTACAGGTAACGGAAACTGCTGTCACTTACAAGAGATGAAAATGTGCTCCAAAACCAAAATTTCCTCTCCCATTTTGCGTTTTGGAGCATTTGTATCAACTTTTTCGTACAGTTTTCATCTGATCCTGATGAAATTTCATGTAATGTGCGGGTTATTTTGTAGATTGGTCTCCTATGAGATTTGTTTCTCTGCCCTCGCGCGAACGTAAAATCCACCAGGATCCTTTCTCAAGTTCCAGTTGTCCAACGAGCACAAATTTTCGGGTAGTTGCAATTGTAAAGTCTGATATTTTCATATAAATTTCAATTGCACGCTACCGAAATCGCTGTAACAAATCTAATCCCTACTCTTCTCATTTGAAAACTCTTTCTTTGATGAAATTTTCACGGAATGTACGAATAACGCTAAAGATGGTCCCCTGTGAGATTCATTCCTAACAAATCACTACACTACTCTGCGCGGGGCAAAATGTTAAATCCACAACGTATCAATTCTCAGGTTCTAGTGGTTCGATCGTTCTCAACTTTGCAGAGAAGTCGGGAGAGAACGTTCTATTATTATTCTATAGAATTAGATTCCGCTGAGGAATTATAGCATTAGACCAGGAATAAAAGTTGGAAGACAACATTTGAAGACGTTGATGTCTTCGGGAATGTGTCGTACGGTATTTCTGTCACGTGAGTCGTTGTAACAATGCACATGTGCCTCACTTGACTTGGCAGACTTCTTTTTCAACTTCAGATGGGAAAGATTGTGCAGTTTCGGCAGATCAGTTCTTTTATTTACTTTTGAGATCCCAAAAGTTGTGGCTGTGTCAAATAATTCGATATTGCGCAGGAAACATAATGAGATGTGTATTTGTTGTTTTCGTGAGCTTAAGCCTGTTCACCAACAAGATTTGATGTCCCTTGATCGCTGAACCACTCAAAGTTAATGGTGATACATATAGAGGAAGATACTTTTTCTCATAGAAGAGAAAACAGTTTTCTCTGCCCAACATAAAAAGGAGTTGGGGTCGGAAAATTCCCAGAAATGTTTTCAACTGTTGGGATAGAGTCAAATCTCTGTAGAAGGCTTACCAAAGCCACATAGGCAAAGGACCGCCGATAGTCAACACCACTGGGGTGATTGCGATGTAGACTTTCCAAGTAAAAAAAAGAAGCTACTGAAATGTGTTCTTTGTCAAAAACCTATATTAATGGATACTGAAGCAAATGAATGTTTATAACATCAAATTATGTTGACGTTATCACTCGTAACTTAGAGGCTAAAAACATGCACTGTGAAATACATGGCATTCATGCCGCTTTTTCTGGTACGAAAACACAATTATATCCACTCAGACGGAGTTGACGGCAGGCAGGTTCGTGGCACCGCAGCTCTGATGAGCAACTTATAGTCAGATGTTTCCAAAGAAGCTTCTAAAGAAGGTGGAAATATTCCTGAGAAATTCAAAGTTACCCTAGGGAAACGTGGCGAACGGGTTCATTATTTTCTTCATCAAACTGACTACTTTACTAAATTCGGTAAACATAAGACTACTAAGAGGGTAGCTACTAGATCATTTGGTTGAAGACGAGACAATCTGGAATAATTACCGATCAGGTGGCATATAAAGGTTTCAACTAAATCTTAAGAAATGATGGTAGAGTCTTGGCTTCTTATTTTACATCTGAAATCGTATTTTAAAATCCCAGCACGACTCTTGAAAGTTCTACGAATCCCTGAACCTCGTCACTTTAACTCGCTTTCAAAAACTTTTGAGGTAATTCGCCCATTCAAGAAGTTGGAATAAATCTCGAATATCAAGTGAAGTGTAGAGGTTTTGATTATTGTTCAAGATCATGTGAAATGTGAAGAAATTATGGAAGGATTCACTTTGCCTCTCAGTCACACATGGAATCATCTTTCAAACCCAAGCACGATCCTTCAACTCCCGTCAAACTCCGACGAGAAAATTGATAAATCCGAGAGGAGCGGCGTTACAGCCAGTACGACCAATAAGGTCTTTATCTAAAACGTATTTACAAGATCGGGACGAAGGGAAAAAGTTAAGGCGACAAATTAGTTTTAAAGAAATTGAAAGGTGCGGGCGGCGAGGTGATAGAGGTAGGGGCACAAAATGACAAAAGCCGAACCTCCGCGAAGTTTTAACAGGATTGTTAGTTGTTGGATCCAACCCCTCGACTCCCCCGCGGTATGGAGGCAGAATATAAACTGGTGGTCCTGGTACACCTTGGGCCCTGAAGGGGTTAACTCATCCACCCCCTTGCCTCCCACGTGAAAAGATAAAAAATATATATAAAAAAATGGAGGAGCGGGGCAAAAAATGTATTCCTTTCGATGAAAGTTCGGTGCCCTCCTCGCGGCAAAAAGTAAAAGAAGAAAGAAGAGAGAGAAAAAAAAATTAGTTGTCCCGAAGGCGGGACGAGGTCGGGGTGGAAGTTTATAATCTCGTCAGTGGCGGCTCTTGTAGGAACGGGTTGTTGAGAACTGTCTTCCGGTCGACAGAAGTAACGAGATAACGGAGTTGAGCGAGCAGTTGAGCGGGGACCTAGAACTCGCTTTTCCCTTCAGCTCTGTTTATCCGGTTTTTGAGGGCGGAAAAAATTAATTTCAGCTTCCTGATCCCTACTTAAGCTGTTAAGGGTTACAGGTACTCAAGTTTAAATAACGATGTTTCACCGGTTTGGCTAGATTTGAAGACTTCTCCTTTTGTAACTGTGATATAAGTGTTGTTACGAGTATTACAACAACCGGACAGCAGTCTATTACATGAAATATGGGTATGGTTTAACGTTGCGTATCTCGAAACTGCCACGCTTGAGCATAGCACATGTTTTTGCTTAAGGAGTACAAGGGGCTATATTGTCCAGGAAAGGGACTACCACGCCATTTAGTCGGTCCTCATTATTTGGGCATCATTGGACTCGTCCCCGATTGACAGATAAACTCGTCCCCATCACCAGGAACTCACTTTCTGATGTATGGGCTCGTCCCCAAGTATGGAAGGGGGGAGGGGCTCTCTGATTGTATGGGTATGGGTTCGTCCCCAAGCAGGAAAAGGACCCCTGCCTACATAGTTTGCACTCGTCCCCAACCCGAGAATCCTTCCGATCATATATACTGTCAAGGCAGGCATAATTTTTCTCCTAGCAACATACACGCTTTGTCTGATGTTAGTTACATCCTGCAAATTAAGGCTAATCGGCGTATGATCTATGCAAGAACGGATTATTTTCTGTTGCTCTTCTGGTTTTACTGGAGATGTTTTGCCTTTTCAGGACATTCTCTGAATAAGCCTCATTTACTTCGTTGTCTTCACATTCCGTCTAAAGACGTCTTCCAGAGTGTCCTACGAAATCACTCATCAGCCGTCAAAATTATGAAGAGAACATTCTTACAGGCAAATGTGAAAAATCGCCAACATACCTATTGCTTTCATCCAAGCAGGTCACTTCCTATCCACACACCTCCACTCAACCTCGCGCGAAACTGACTTTCGATGCTCATTAAATTTGTTATTGCCTTTGACTAGCAGAAATTTTCCTCGTTAGCTAAGAATTTCGAACACACCGTCCGAAAACTCGCCGGTAATTTCACCTTGAGGAGAGGAAGCACGAGACATGATGCGCATTGAGCGGTAAAACGGCACTGATACAGGCTGGCGTTAGATGGAGGAAGGTACATTCCTGATCGGTTGAGTTGAGCGGGGACGAGCGTAAACAATCTGTTCTTCGAATTCGTAGTCCTACCGGGGACTCAAAACAATCTAGTATCAGTGAGCAGATTTCGACAGGGGACGAGATGCTCGATCATTTTACCACTAATTGCATCACGGGGACGAGTCCTATAGCCCCCTATTATTCATGTATGTCGCGTCTCAGGAATTAAGTGATTAATAAGTTTGAGGAACGAATTTAACGAAAAGCAAGGGAAACCCACTGAAAACGGAACCCGCTCCCGCCTAGTTTAAAGGGCAGAACTGCTGAGCTTGTCAACCCGCTCAGCCGTCGACGCCCCACTACTCACAGCAGCGGAAAAAACAGCTCCCCCCAGGATTCGGAAAAGGCTCCTCAAGAACAGTTCGGAAAAATTAAGTTATTCCTCGTCTGATTTACGAACCGATTGTTTCGGGCAGTGAGCGAATCCTTCCCCCTGCTGAAGACTCTCCGGACTTGGACGAACCTCAGCCCAAGCTGCACCAGGCTTAGCCAACCCACAAGCGGCTTTCCTCAACACGACCTTCTGACCACCACAAGGTAGAGAACATTTCATACGTGGCATTATGGCATTAAAGTATTCAGACTAAAAAAGATCGTATAAATAAAGAATAGTAGTGTTTAATTTTACCGAAAATCTAGTCTTTACTGAACTTGTCCTTTCCACGGGGTGTTGAGGTGAAACAAAGAAATTTTGGGATACAATTTTAGAAGGGGGGAAATTGCAAGATCTCGCTGGGAGGAAAACACTATGAAGTTTGGTCCCGACAACCATCGTGGAGTTCGAACACGGGAATTCAAACTTCCCTTAATAGAATAAAACAAATTCCCGACAGATACCTATTTAATTGGAAAGATACTATCTGTTGTGTTTTTTATCAGACCTCTCATTTTGAAAAGTGCGTTTTTTAAGTATATTTGGGAAATTAACATTATTTTATTGAGTTGGCTCAACATCTGGCGAGTTTGCCTGGAAATGAAATTTTTTGTAAGAACTCAAAGTAATAAGAATTTATGGAACACACCATACACTTGAAGACATGGAACACCGTCAAGGATTATTATTGGTGGAATATAAGCCGAATCAATAACCGCAGCGCGAACGTTCGACACTCGACAGTATCTCATAATCCGCATCGAAAAACGACTGGCAGCCCCCGGTTCTCGATTAGTCGCTCGAATGAGTCATCGCATTTCTGCGGGGCCCCCAAGAGGGGAAAAGAAATGAACCGTTCAAGCGGCAAAGGAGCTGGCGAGGGAAGCAGAAATGAAAAGGCTCAGTCCGTCACCTATCTCCTCTTATCTTTGAGTTTGACAGCCAGCAACATTGAAGATTTTCCACTCGTTCAAACAGGGGAGCCGTTTCCTTCGACACCAGCTGACAACCTCCGAAAGGGGATCTAACAACGCGTGCTGCCTTTCCGTCTATAAACACAATTATGTGTCATCCCTGACACCTTTGCATTTAATCGTCTTCCTAGAAAGTATTTGCGACAAGAAGACAATTTATATTTTGAAAAATAAACATTGTAGAGAAAGAGAAAGATTGTAGAGCTATGGTTTCATAGTTTTCGTAAAGACTTTAATCCTGTGTACCTCTGCCGGTGCCCCCAATAATTCAGCTGTGTAATCCTCAATTTTTGCAACAATCATTACTATTTAACTTTCAGTGGATGGAAATTTGGGTAACTTAGCTGCCTTGAAATATTGATGGTACCTCTGAAATTCATCACACTAGACTGAGTTCCATAGACCCGGCACGTGCATGACCATGAGACTTGTATTCGATACTATCTATCCTAAAGAATGTTAAGACACGCCTTTTAATCTTTGTTAAGAATTTTCTTGATTCCACAAAGCTTGCTGCTGTTCATTTGTGAAACGTGAGATCTCTTAATTGATTTACGATTTCAATGTATTTTCCAGTGATAATGTGGGTTCAGCCTCAGGATAGTCTCCAATGAGCTTCCTTAGCCTTTGGCCAGTTGTAGGCCAACTGAGGAGGGTTGATTTCAAGAAAAAATGAAGACAGAGATCAACGCTGCAATTGCAGAATGCAGTCGAACTTTCTATGTACATGTCGACCAGAAACACTATCTAAAGAGCAGGGAAAGGCCATATAAATGAAGTTTTCTATTTTTGCATACAGTTCATTCAAACTGCAGTAAATCAGGCAATCAAAACATGAATAATAATGGGAAAATCCATTCCATATGCCAGTCATTAAACCAGTGGTTCGACCGGCATGTACATACGTAAAGCTGGTTCACTTCTTGTGGGGTACAAATATTTTCTTCAGGGTGCGTGATGTGGAGTCTCCCCTGCGTGTTCAAATCAGCTTAAAGTGGAACAGAGCTAGTAGCGAAGGCACGAAAGCAAACTCCCCGAAGTCTGGGTCAAGAACCACTTGCCGAAAGAAACATGTCTGAACAGGTGTGACAGGACGTTCTACGATCATACCGCTGAGAGATACCTAAGATAATGAAATTGAGCGATTTAGATACTACCACATTACTGTTGTGGTAGTTCTAAAATAGCTACTACGACAGTACTAAATTGGTATCATTCATCTCCACTCCATTATCATTTTAACTCTCACATTCACAGTGCTCGAGGTCAACTGATATCTTAATAATATGATTATTATTCTACCAAGCAGCTGTCAGGGATTTATTTGACTTTTAGTACGGTCCATTGAAGGTCTATCAAGTAGTTTTTACTACAAGGAAATAGCGATACTTTCATTGCTCTGCAATTACCTTGCACAGTTTCCGAATGATTGATTCTGATCGATTATTTCTGATGTTGATTAACCGTTTTGAAGCTATTTCGTACGACTCTATCACTCTTTCAGAATGAAGAAGTATTCCTTTATTTAGAAGGGGCAACAGAAGTGAAAAGAATCGGAATTTCCATCCATTTTCAACATTTTTACCCTTAAAATGAGATTTTCTAAGTCAACTGAGCTCGCACAATTCCGGATACCATCTCACTAAATTTTGAGCCCAAAATTTCTAGTGTGACATCCCTTTTTCCCTTGTCAGTAAAAACCTCGAAAACCTGCATTTCTGAACAGTTTTTGGGCCAAAGTCTATGCTTGAAATTCGGACCAACTGGATCCTTAATGGTGTCCATGGGCGAAAAAACGGATTGTTCTACATCGATTGGAAGGTCTTTTGTGGGCCGGCGGTGAACAGACCTTGATTTGAATCTACCCACCTTGAAACGTAAAGTGACAGAGTTTTTGGGAGGGGGGGGGGGGGAGAGCTGTATTCGCAAAAAAATGTTTGCTACACAATTACAAAGGTTCATTAAAGATAAAAATAATAATAATAAAAAGCGAAGAACGAACTGTTGAAATTAATTTAAATTCATATATTGTTCTTTGCTATTTGAGAGCTTAATCAGGTGTACCTTACAGTGAATGAAGCTCTAGCTGCGTGTAGAGTCAGATGCTCAGGGAATTAAATTCTAACAAAACTGCATCTACTAAAAGCTATATTAATAAGAGAAAGCATGGAAGTACTGTAATTCGAGAATTTGACTAACTTAGAAAATAAGTTTCCCAATTTGTAAATTTAATAAGGTATGAGCCAATAATTTAATGTTTATTAGGTATTGCTGTTTCATTGTTATTTATACAATTTTACAAGAATGATTAATGTCGGTTGGTTTACTTGACGACACTATCTTTTTGCATTTTCTTGTTCTTTCAATTTTCGTTTTTCGATTTGTGCTATGCCCGCTGAACGTTCTACACAATTTATCAAACCGTCTATGTACGAACTTGTTGGAAATTTAGATTATATCCTACTACTTTGATATAACTACGAGATGAGGTTTAAATACTGTACAGGTTCAATACATGAAAACGTTCGATTGGATATCGGTTGGTTGATAGATCTTTACAAATGGTCAAACCTTGTTGAGAACAATATGGTACTGAATACATAAAATCACAAACAAACAAAAAAATAAAATAAATATCAACTTAGTATACATTCGAAATTAAACTGCATGCATTGTTATCAATCAACTTGTTGTAAAGTAATCGACCTGTTTGTTTCCACAACAAAAATAAAAATTGAAAAAAAGTATATATGAGCGAAATCTACCATACTAGGCTATATACTAGGCTGTCAGTTTCATTATCAATTTCACACATTGTCTAGGCATTCTATATAATAGCCTCTTGGCCAATGTGTAAATCAAGTCAATGTCAGTTCAAGTAAATTTTGGTTAATTTCAACAAATCTCCGTTATTCCGAAGAGTTTTGGATCTTTAGGTATACAATGGTTATCTGCAGGTAATTGCAGTTTTTTTCCAATGTGGATGATTACCACGAAACCCGCCCACATTGAAGAGTAGGCAATAAAAAAATGAACTGGGAAATGTTTGGTTATGAGGTTTAACTTTTATCAATATTAGAAAGAGGAATTCAAGAAATAGCAGAATCCTTTAGTAATCTACTTCATACTTTGCCCAAAGGTGCATGGGTATTATATAGATAGCCTAGCCTAGCCAATGTGTGAAAGAAGATGGAAAATTAAGAAATTATACAAATTGTCTGGAACGAACCGTCATTCTACAGAATGCCTATTCAGTATATGAAATTCCTGTATTATAAACATTGACTATGACGTAAATGTAATCATGCATCAGGGTGTCGTGCGTGGGTAAATATGGATGGGGAATGGAGGACTCACTTGTCATTATAGTTGTTGTTATTGTTGTTGATTAGGTGACTGTTGATGACGCGGTGCGGGGGGTTCTCCGGGCTATGGGGGGAGATCTTGCCCGCCAGAGTGTTGAGGGTTTGCAACATCTTAACTGACACTACGCTGTGAACCCAAAACAGAGAGAAAACCAGGTCTTAGCTAGATGCTGTTAACAGTTCCAAGGAGAAATCCATCTTGTTAAACATCTTCTTTCTTTAAAGCAAGTGACTCGGAGCAAATCGGCAAAGACATAATTATTGAAAAACTTGATCCATATCGGGGGTAGGGCCGTACGTGTCTGAGTCGCACGACTCGACGTTAATCTTCAAAGCGATGTGAACGCTGCACGTTGGGTCCAAATACAAGTCTAGGAGGAACAACTCATTTTATGAAATTTTCTCATAAGAACCTTTGTGCTGATTCCGAATATACCCCTTGTTCCTACACCTAAAATCACTCCTTCACAATGTGTTGATAGATTTTTCAATTTCACAGACCGAAAAATATTGGCAAGTCATGCAGGCATCACGCAGAACAAGGAAGTCCCAATTTTTGCACGACCACACATATAAACTTAATAATGAAAACCTATATGATGAGTACTTTTAAAAGTTAAAACAAATTCTTAATCGAAGGAAAAAAGGCGGAAAATTGGCTGGGAATTTTAGTAGACATGAGGATAGCTTGAATGGATCGCCCATCACTCCACCCCCAAATCAGGAACTCTAATTCAAAATTTCCGAGGTTTGTTGCACAAATACAATAGAATTAGGGTCGAACAATGGGAAAAAAAGTATTTCAATTAATAAGATTATATGAAAATAGTGAAGAAATAATGATTTATTGAAAATTGAATGAAATGAAATATTTGTCAACCTTAAACCAAAATCTTAATTGAACAAGAAAAGAAAAACATGAATTGGTGGAGGTTTCTGCCTCGAGCAGCGGTTGAAAGAAGACTACCCCCGTTTATTCCCCTTGATGTCACCAAAAGCAAAATTTCCGAGGTTTATCACAAAACTGGACTGCATTGGGATCAAACGAAATGAGAATCAAGAAAATCGGTTGATAATTAGCCTCAGTAGCGTCGACAACAGTTGTCGCGAAAAACGACAATTTCTCGGCAGTACCCCATCCAATTCCCCTCTCTCGTCGTGAAATTAGGAATTTTCGGAGTTTGTCGAACACAATAAAGATCTTGAATATTTGTTAATGATCATTCCATCGTTCAAGGTATATAAACTTGATCAGCTAGATGGTTTTTGAAGCTTTACGCACATGTTCCATAGTTTAGCGAGACAGTTTAGAAATAGAAAGGCGGATTTAAAACGTGTGTAACGAAGAAATCATATCTAGCAAGTAGAGGGTTTCGTTGAGTTAACCAAATATCACCTTTATATTAGTTGTTCCTAAAACTAGCTACTGCGTAAGATTTCGATGATCCGTGTTTGAACATGTCAGCATCCTATATTACCAACCCCACTTGCGGAATCCGTTACAATTGGTTTTAGTCTTCAATATGTCTTGACATCACTATCCACAATTTTCAACTACTGTAAAAAACTGTTGCACTCTAAAGAGTGGCTTCCTACAGTATCCTTTCTCCTTCTATTCTTAAGAAACACAATAGTTGGGAAATGAAAAAGCTCATTCCCCTTCACATTACACTCAACATTTCTTTGTCGACTTCTCTTCTACACTTAATCCAGATGTTGGTCGCCCCCGTTTCCCTCCTCCTACTGTGGTGCTCTAGCTCGTATCTCGAGCAAACAACAAAAAGATACAAAAATAGAAAAGTTCAACAACTCAGAGGGTGTTGACTCTTTTTTTACCGATAAAGACATGAGAACGCGAAGATTAACGGCCATGACATCAAGTATAACATAACCTTGGGCTTTTTAACCATCTTGTCGAATCTATCTAACCGAGCTCACACAAAACTCTTAAGGGATGGCGCTATTGATAGTTTAATCGTATAGAATCAACTAACGTACTTGGGCTTTCGCAAGCCACGAGTTCTAGCTTAGGCCTCTCGTTAAACTTTAAGGCTGCTACCCCTACACCGTCCACCTAACCGATTTTTTGAACGGGGAACGAAAGGATGCTCTTACAGGAACCCGAGTGGTGTCATGCGATTCACAAAACTCTCCATCTGAATGATTAAAAAACTACATTTTTACGTAGAAAGTTTGTAAGATTTCTATTTTTCAATAGTTCAATCTTTAAATGTTAGCCCTCATAGTTAATTGATCAAGGCGAACAATTACTGGCACATCCCGTAATCTATGTAGGATTTTTGAGCCGAATTCCGTAAAAATTTCATCCAATAGTTGTAAAGGAAAGCTTTGGAAGGAGGAGAACGTGGCAAAAGCGGCAGAAAATCGATTTTCCGGAAATTGATATTTCTGTAATTTAGCTTACTGATCTAATAGTACTTCACCCAAGGAATCCAGCTGAAATAATGGATTCACAGTAAATACTTATTGAAAACAATAATGACGTTGAAATCTGAAAATTATAATTTTTTCAAAACATGTCGCACTTTTTTTTCTTTGTCTTCCAACAGTTACTGGTAACAAATTATCCCCCTTCATTTCGTTTCATGCAAAAATCAGCAAAACTAGACACACTTTCGGGTTTTTGACGTTTAAAAGAACCTTTGATGTTCTTTGAATTGAATGGTTCTTTGAAATAAAGTTTTCCCCATTCTATACTTACCTAAGTAGAAGTTCTATGAATTCCAGCTGTGTCTATTTGGTTCTCTGATTGTAGCGTAGTTTTTAATGGCTATTTATTGACCCATTTTTCAAAAGAAATAACTAGGTATTGCTTGGGCTTCACCTGTGGTAATGTGTCACTGATATTTTCAAATTTCTCATTATGTTTATTTTCACAAAATCCATATTATATTTGCTAGTCTCGACTGTAATCAATCAACAAAAGCTTGCTAATTGTGATCGGCCGGCGGATTATCGATAAGTACATACCTAAATATTTACTTCAGTAATTTTAATTTTTTGTCGACAGCAATATGTACTCATCTATTTTGATAACTTTTTTTATTTTATTGTACATCGCTTATTACTGGGCATATTAAAACTTCAGATTTTGCTTCACCTGCACTTGACAGTGCAACAACCGCTCATTTTTTTTCTGAATGAACTCACAGAAATATTAAGACATGCCTTTTTCAAAGTCAAATTAGTGATCAGCGTTATATGTCCCCCAATGATACTTACAGGTTTTCTGATTATTTTTTCGGACGAATTGCTATTTCTCCCCAATGTGCGGCGTTCGTCGGACAGCAGACGGACGGATTTCGGTTTATTAATGTCTCGTATTTATAATATTTGTGAATTATTTATACTTAATAATGTTTTTATTCGATTTTTGAATCTGCCTACCTTGAAAGGTAGAAAATTTAAAAAAAAAAAGGAGGAGGGAGGTGTTTTTTTTTGTTCGTGATCAATTCCAAAGGTCTATTTAAATACTAAGGTACCCCTTTCTCCTACACGGATCTGAAATGTAGATTACTATTGATTGCACTGTAATTAGTTTTGATGATGTTCAATTGTCAATGTCGTTAATTAGTTTCGATCGAGCATTTCTGCTTTTTTATAACCTTTACAAGAGGAATATATCATTTTCCAAACCAAATTGGGCAGTTTAAGAAAGATGTCAGTCACTTTTTTTGTTTTTTTGTCGTGTAACAGGAAGCAATAAAAACAGTGGGTGGATGGATGTCGGTATAATTATAGGCTCGCTCAACTGGCTCGGCATTGTCAATGGGGTAACATGAAACGCCCAACATCCCCATAGCACAAATCACTTAGCATGTTTGTAACGATGACTTGAAATCTGCCGGGTTCATTGGTTCGAAAACACAACCCCCCGTTGTTCTCATCGGTCCCATTCCGCTGAGAGGGCGGCTATTGATCACCCTTCCGCCCCATCGAGGGGACTAATGGCAGAAATATTCTAATAACCTTCTTCTAATAGACCTTCTGAATTGCATGGAAGCCAAATTATGCCTTTTAATGCGATTTCGTCGACCCTTTTATGTTCTGCTCTGCCGAGGGCATCGTATAAATCATTCGTTAAACACGCGGCGGAGAGGAGATGAGCGGCGAAAGAGCAGGGGGTTTTTAGAATGGGGTGGAATCCTCACAATAAATGATCCCGAGCTTGATTGATAGCTTCAAGATTCACTATACATGAAGAAAAGTCGTGTAGCCGGTGGGAAGGTTCAACACTGTTTATAGCGCCAAGTTACCACTGAAAACGGATTTTTTTTTCTTCTCTCTCTCCTCCCTCAATTCCCTTGATGACTAACGAGATTTCATTGGTCTCGTCCTTCTGCGACGCCACTATATTGAAGAAGATGCCGTTTTAAGGATAAGATGAAGAAGATTAATGATTCGCCGCAGTCGGAGGGCCGAGGTTCGCTACGAGAGCACTCTCGACCTTCTGTCACAAACTCACGGCGCCTTTCTGAATGAAACCGATTCAAAACGCAGAAAACCATTATACAAAGGTACTACTACCTACTTCCTCTTCGCTAAGAAACTAGCAAGAGATGTATTTTCATCTCAGCGATAAACTAATTGCGTGGTAATGTATGCATTACAAGAACGTCAACATGTTTGGTTTGTGCATGGTTTTACTGCAAACAAGTCATTATTTCACAGGATATACCTCCAAGATGGCCCAACACAAATGTGCCACAATGTGTTTCTAATACAGCATGAACTGTTTTTACAAATGGAAAATCGGTCAAATTCCAACGAGTGTATTCATGAAAATAATTTGAAAATATCTAATTTCATTGTTATTGCAATGGTTCCATTCGATTCAATGACCTTTTGTTTATCTGTATGGAACAATGAACTTCACCTTTGTCTCGGATATTTTCCAGATTCCAATTTTTTTCAAAATTCAACCTTTAAGTTTAATTTTTTCTGGTTCATGTTGAGAATACATCATGTTGATGTCCAGCTGGGTTCCATTTGTGAATTGGCCCACGTTTCATACTCAATATTCCATTCATCAAAACTTTATATTGTCCCAAAAGCTCTCGAAGAATGTATAGAGACAGAAATACAACAAAACAGGAACGTCAAAGGCAACTGGGAATTCAGATTTTGTGGAGCAACTCTTTCCTTATCTATGCTTCATTCACGAACTCAAAGCTTTCCTACTTCCAGTGATGAGGAAGGAAAATGTTAATGCTAAATATATCCACAGTAATTCTTAAAAGTGCCTCCCCGCAGCTTCTTAAATCGGGGTAATCGAGGGAAAGTGGTTGCAGGCGTCAACGCCTAGGGGCAACCCTATCATTTTGATCTTCATTGGAGGACTGCAACATAATTCAGTCAAAGATAATAGCTTAAGGAAGGACCCATACCTACAATTCAGCTAAAACAAGCCATGTTCTCCTTAGTCAGCTGATTGGCTTAAAAGCTCTTCATTGAAGAAAACAACTAATTTAAAGATACTCGAAGTGTTTAGAGGAAGCTGTTCCTGTTGCTCTTGGACCAGACTATTTTCCCTAAACTCAGAGCAAGGAACCAAAATAATAATATCTTGAAGATGAAGCAATTTTTAAAAATTGTTGGAAGTAAATTTTTTTTGCAATTAGGTAAATAACTAGCATTTCCATATCAAATGAAACCATTTGCCATACCAAATGAAACCTATTTGTTTCCTATTCTACTAAGGTGAGATCTACTTCGATAATCCTATGCCTTAAATGCATGCCTGCAACTTGCAGGATATGTACCTATCTGGAGACTTATCTCACTCATTTGATTTGGGAAATGTTTATTTGGTCTGGAAAAGGTTTTATTTGGCTTGGAAAAGCAATAGATAGATATAATTCTCATAGTTATGACAGGTGTTGGTGATTAAATTTGTAGGTATCATGTTTATCCAAACGGTTGACTGTCGGTGGGTAGTTATGACACCACATTGCTATATAATCAACGTTTTAGGTGGGTAGTTCTTCATTATTAGATTTACATTGTTGTCAAGATCGGTACGGGTCGGTGGTTAGCGTTGGCAACTACTTATACAGCCGGCGTGGGGAACGTTGAATTCAGATTTCCACGAATGTTGTGAAACGTATCACTGTCCAACGAGCTTTCGGGGAAGCTAATAGACAGATTCGGACGTCGAAGTTCCACACGTGGGACGGATCGGGAAATTGGGTAGAAGGCGAGAGAGATGGTATAATCGATGGGTGCTCTTTGCCCAGGCCGGTTCGCTGCATTTGATTTCAAACCCTCTGGTGGATCTAATTGGAAGAGTCACCGGGGCGCGACACGCCGCGGGCTATACAGGAGCTGTCGAGCTCTGGCGGATCGTGACATTCATTAATGCGTACAACCCCCACCGCTGCCATCGCCACCACCACCGTTTCCAACTTCCACTTCCTCCATGGACGGCCGCCATTTCAATCCATGCACCTTCCCCGCCCCTGTCCCCGCGGGTTCCCCACTTCCAGCCGTCAAACACCGCGAGATCCGCCGCTTACGATCGACCCCTGCACTTCCAGCTTGCAACTATAAGTAGAACTGCCAGAGGTTGAGTTGCAACCTATATGTCCTTTATAGTTCAAGCTCAGGGCCAGGCTCCATCAATCATTCCCTGTCCTACGAAATGTCTGTAATCAACAAGCCTTCCGGTTCTGACAGTAAACTCAATAAAACACTGATCTATAGAATATAACCCATCGAATCGTTCCACACCCCTTCTAAAATCGTAATTCCAACAAAAAACTTTTTTTTTTCCTTTAATATTATTTCACAAGGATCTCAAAGACAACGGATTCGCCCAGCGACATCATTTTTGCTATTTTCGAATGTGGACCTTCATTTTATATTGCAGATCCGGATTCCACACAAAATATAGTGTAAATATATTCCCTCATTCGATTTTTTCCGGCTGCACGCAACCAGTACAGCCAGCAAACAAATTTGCCAAGCCACCAAACATTGTGCAAACATAAACGTTAGCAAATGCAAAGTATGACAGATCCCTCGTTATTGTTCTGCAACGATATCAGATCACGGGGCAGCTATCTTAAGAACATAATTGGCGAACTAATGTCCATCAAATACAGCACCATGAGGCGCCAATCTGAGCAGCGGACTGATATCTCTGGTATTTTCAGCTTAAGATACAGAACATTATAACAGGGCCTGTCTAGATGCGGTAGAATGCAATTAAAATTTGATAAACTACACTATTCAGCAAATCTCCAGTTTAATTATATGTACAACTTGCCTCTCTCACTCTAATCTATCCTCACCCTTTGCCCCATTGAGTGAGGTTCGGGTGAGACTTCGGGCACTTTACCAACATTGCTACCACGATTGATTTCAGAAATAAAATACGGTATGATATGATTTTCATTCAGGTCTTGCGCGAAAAAAAGATTCGCTTTGAAGGGCAATGCACTCCTAAGAAAGAAATAATTTAGAATTGTCAAATTGTAACATAAACACATACCATATTTAATTAAACATTCAATACCGCTCTGTGGGATTTATATCAGACTGAAAGGATTTCGTAACAAGCAAAGGAAAATCAAATACCAGCGCACAACTGAATATCATCGATCATATAGGAACTCACCAAATGAATCGAGACAATGAAAATATTGACAACCCATCCCTTATTCCTATCATTCAGATATGAGGAAATCTCATTTTGATTGACAGTTTTCAATTACCAACGAAACTCCCATAACTGGATCTGCCGGCAGCTCACCCTCAGGGAGTCAGTATGAAAGTTCATTTTGTGAATATGAATTGACAGAATTAGATTGACTTGAGCCAACACAAACGGATACGATATATACGTACGTATAAATCTACAGTTTTATAGATTAACAGAATTTCACGAACCTATATTGAGAGCAAATCAAATGAGCATCAAATCAAATCAGTCATTGTCAGTCAGTTCTTTTTGAATTGTTTAGACATTGGCAAATGATTATCAGGGACGTTTAGAGGTGAGTGGGGGCGGATTTGGAATTTTTCTTCACACTGACGTATGCAGGTATTTTCTTTTAAATTACTATTATTATTATTTATTTAATTAATTAATTTATTTATTTTTTGTAAAATTATTTTGAAATTCAAGAACAACCCTTGCCCCAAATAATATTCTGACGAAATGTCAGTTTTTGAACGTTTTTTTGCTTTGTATTGTGTTTTCTAAGCTCATTTTAATGAATTTTCTTTCTTATTACGGTACTAGTTCATAGTTTTACTGTACACTTTTTTTACTAATCCTGAAAAAAGAATAGGAATGAATATAAAAGGCAAAAGAATATAAATTTAATGGTTTTTATGTGCTTCATGTATTTTTAATTAATTTTGTAGAACGTTTTCTTTTAATTTAAACAATCCATTGTAATCAAAACGTGCTCTAAAATGGCTTCGTCCCCATTTGATATTTATTTAGCTTGATTTATTATGAATATTCATTTTTTAAATATAGAAAGGAGGGATTTTTTATAGGAATGACTTGGAGGAAAACAACAGAAAACAAAAGAAAAACACAAAGAAAAATTATTAAAGGTTGAGGGTAAAACGCTCAGTATTGATTTTTGAGGGATGAAGCCTTTGAGGCATTGTCTATGGCCTAACCTCACTCACATTCCTTGAGATTTCTTCAAAATCAGATAAAAACTGGAGCCGTTTTTTCATTGAAAAACAAAATTTTCCTCTCCTGAAAATGAAAATAGTAGTCTAATGATCAACTTGGAACCAAAATTACAGCTGCTGGAATTGATAAATTTTGAATAAATGGAGTTTTTTTTTAAACCTACTAGTGGATTCTAAGCGGTACTCCGTATCGCATCTAAGCTAAAGGAGAGATTTAGCTAAAACATATTCGTATTATCTCCTTGTCCATCAATGGTAATGTTATATGTATCAAGTCCTTCCCTATACAAATAAAAAACCACGAATCACGCGATTTATGATCTCAATCCGATATAATCCTTCAATGTGTACAGTACCCAGTTTAGCTAGCATCACACTTCACAAATCTTCACAATTGCAGAACCCAGTCCTGTTACGTTTTCCTTGCGTATTGTTTAGTTTCCTTTTCTGAAGTCTCGTTCAGCGATGTTGTTTTCCAATTCCTCATAAATTATATAATAATTTTTATATATCAGGTCGTCATTGCCATATTTCTGTAGCACCACTACTTCGAATTGTGAATCTCGTACCGATTTTCTGCTGTGACAAATATACTTGAATCGCCTAATTTTTCCTAGTAATTTTTATCATCTGACACCTTCATTTTTTCCTTCTTATTCATTGAAAATTTGTACTAAAAATAGCGAAGAACTATAGAAAATGGATATGCTGTAGGGGCTACTACTAGTATCCACAACTGTGACTGTTAACATAGAGACCACTAGTGGGTTAATTTTGGGATTTGGCGATGGTCAGGTAATGATTCGGTAAATGACAGGTGAGTGTGCTTACTCGTCCACGATTTGAACTGAAAGGACTTATCAAAAACACAAACGAAGCTGTATGGGCTTACGGAAACGCTAGCCGTATGTCAACTTTGGTGTAAATGTACTGAAACCGAGACGGAATGTTGGGAACCAACTTAAATCATATTGCTGGTGGATTTGAAGCATCGAAATAGCGTTAGGCGGATATCAGTGCAAGGTAGGGGACCGCTATCGGGTGACTACGCAGAGGATTTTATTTGCTCGCTGATAACGAACGTTATCTTGAGTGTTCCCACGAGGTCTCCATTTTTTAGGTGACAGACACGTATAGGTGCTCCCACAACAGCTGCAACCGATTTCTTGATTATAAATAGTGGGAATTTCCAACGAATCCTAACGATCTGCTTCTTTCTGGAAAATTATTTATAGTCCATATTGTCACAATTTTAATCGATCTGAGCTGCTAAAGAACGCTGATACAGTTTTAACGAGGATATGACTTGAGTTTTGAGTCAGTGGTAGAATTGTAACGCGATACGGATAAACAAATCTTTACTACACCTCAACGTAACAGAAGCAACTAATTCAAAACGTCACCGCTCTACACAACGAATCACAACTCTAAAATCAAGACATTTCTACATTTCTGAACAAATTTACAGATGATTTAAACACCTGATGTAAACATTGAAACTAATCCATTACAATCAAACGGGTGAATTGATAACAAATCCTATAGTATCATTCAATTTATGGAAATATTAAATTCAGAAAATCAACCAAAAAACTATTCTTTATTTGCATGAGTTTTTGATTTTGAATTATACACTTTTATGGCTAGAAAGTCCAAAATTATTAGCGGAAAACCGCTTTTTTCAACATTACCCCCACTAATTCCTCTCTTCCGTCGTGAAATTCGAAATTTCCGAAGTATGTTGCACAATTCAGGTAAAAGTCTGTAAATTATAAATTACTGGATAATTTAGTGAATTTTGTTCTTGATTGGAATTGGCAGGTTGGGTTGTATTGTGTCCAAAAATACAGGTAATACATGATGACGTTTTCGTGATTTTGAAGAGCAATTGTAAGTTATTTTTAGAAATCGGAGGCAGAAAAATTAGTATCCGCGGTTGACCGGTGGGGATTTTCATCCAACCGGACCGAACCAACCCGCCACCACGGCCTCAAGTATTCAAGTGGCTCTTTGGATGCCAGTAGGAATTCTTTGCACACCCGTCACCGATTTGATTGACAATCCAGTCCTAATCTCGATTTCATTTCATATTACTTTGAATTTTCCTAAAACGTTGTCTTCTGTCATGAACATGACGCTTCCAATTTTTGACTTACGTAGAGTTGAATAGAAAGTTGATGAGGTTCAAGCAGTTATAAAATCAAATACTAGACCCAAAGACTTGAAAGTAATAACATTATACTGATATGATTTTGTCAGCAACTGTATTAACCTTCTATAAAATTTATAGAAAGTGATTAGATATGGTTTGATATTAAATAATATTTCATATTCTCCGCCATCACGAAAAACCACAATCTGTATTAAATTCGTTAGGTATATAAAAAACCAGACCTGAAGACTTGGAAGCAGTAATTTTATATAGGTATGATTTTTTCATCTACTGTAATAACTTTCTATAAAATTTATAGAAATATACTAATTTGTAGAAACTGATTACATGTGGTTTAGGGTTATATAATATTCAATGTTCTCAACCATCGCGAGAAACCACATTAGATATTAAATTCATATTACGTATACCAGCTGCCTCAAAACATATCAGTGATTTAATGAGTATAATCAACAAAAAGTAATTGCGATCCTTTCTTATATTATGAGGTATCGCTAAAAGAACCAAAGTTTCTAGTTTGGATTTTTTGATTTAATTTTTCATCATGATAATTGTTGTCAAGTTATTCGCTGACTAGAAACATCCAGATCTGATGTCAATCCACATTATTTATCAACTAGAAACTGCACTATTGAATCTATTATTTATTCCCGTTTCTCTGTTAAAAAAATGGATGATTGTTAATTTATTTTCTGTTTCGTTTTTTAATCACAAAAGCTGTATTAAAATATGAGTAGGTATTCTTTATAGCAACCAATTTTATGGTTATTGATCGTTTTCCCCAATTGTAAAACATTTTTCGCTGTTGTTAGTGAGTCTTCAAGTGTAAGCATTTTGCGGTCCAAACACATGTATTTTTCACACATCATCCCTTTGTTATTACTTAATGAAAAAAAATCCAGTAACCATAACATAATTTTATATTATTTCATGTAACTCGTATAAAGATTTTCTAGTAAACAACGGCTACTACAAAGTACTTTATTCAGTTAATCAACTGTTGAAAAGTGTGACCATTTCCAAGAAATACAGAGTTACGCAGTATAATGAATTTCAGGGGGTGGTCAGGACAAAAACTACAGTAAAACACAATATCAATCAATCGTTTTGATATTCCTCTTAGGCAAACATATTGAAAACGTGATTTTTGCACATTTGCGAAAAAGTTCGTGTTGTGTTGGCCGTGCTTTGTTTAGTTCTTGCTTTTCCCTGTTAAGCTAATCTTCATAATCGACGTAACAATTCAATCGTTCTTTTTTTCAGAAATAGGCGACATTTACGTTGGATTTGTTGGCGAACAATGAGAGTGGATAATAGTGGTTCGCAGTATATCACTCTGCGATTCCAACTTTTGGTGGAAACTGTGACGGAAACTCAGCTAACAGCTGTTTCGCGTTAACCAGGTGAGAAGGGAGGGACGATTGCACAACACTACAACTGCGGCCGTATTTGAGCGCGGGTTAGCTAATGGTTTGTGGCGAGAGTCGGAAGCAAATTGAAGCTTAGTCAAACAGAATCATCTCCCATTAAGCGGGTTTAACCAAGTACCGTCATGATAGTTGCCAATTAGAATGGATGGGGAGGAGGGCGATAGGTCCTCCGGGCGCATAATGCTGGGTGTTAAGGCGAGGTACTCACTTGAAGGAAACGGTTTGATGTCGTCAGGTGGTGATTAGAACTGATGGGCTCTCCCTGGAGCTCCGCGGTCCTCGCGGGTGGGGGAGCTGGTTATCTCACCACGGCCGATAACACTTGATAACAGGTGTATCTGATAAAAGCGGATCCACCGCTCGGTTCAACGCTTCTCTCTCGTTCATCGCTTGATTGTGATGAAAAGGGAAACGTTTTAGCGAGGTGAACAAGAAGGCAAAACCCATCCCAGGCAGACCGAACTCATATTGCGCACACCTCTCACTCAAGGTAGCAGAACCGGCTGAAAACTCCCGTTGGAAAAGAGCTGATTCCATCGCTACTAGTAATTCATATTCAATATTGCTTAGATTATATTATTAGCACATTTGAAAGTTGCTGAAAACGTGATTCAGAATCAAATTGCATTCGCTTAGTTAACATAGTCAGCAAAATTTTTGATGTTTGTAAACTAAAATTAAATTTCTAAGCAGTTTTCCTGCTAAAATTAAATCTGTTAGAATTATTTGTCTACTACTCTTAGTTTTCCTGGGAGAACCGGTCCAATCCACACAGTAGGATCTGTCACCGCTGAAGTTTAGCAAACTTTCTCAGTCAAATGAATCGACAGTCGTCAAAAAAGCGGATTAATACCAAAGCATTTGTGAAGCATTTCTAAATCAAATACGTTGGTCCAAGACTCGGGGATCAAGATGAAACTTGGGCTACTACTTGTAAATTATTTGTGTTGTAGGCTTGCTTGAGTTGAAGGCCTGCTTTTTTCGACTACTGGTTGGACATAGGAAATGCATTTTCTACAATACCTAGTTGTTATTCTTGCATAACAAGAGCAAGCGGCTTTTCTGCTAAGGTCTATTCAGCGATCAGGCCAGTTCTTCACTGAGATGGCATCTTAGTTCTCGTTCCTCAAGCCTAATTGATCAGCTATCTTGGCCGAGATGGTCATGTAGTTCCTGCTTATCATGAAGGTCCTGCCAACTTGACTCCTCTGGCAAGGAGAATTCAATGACTTGAGCAGAGATTGACAAATGATGCAGCCACATTCCATATTTGACAGTGCATTTTGGGTTTGAGTGCGGACCATTAGAAAGGCCATTCTTAGCAGAATCATCCAATAATTCAATTATGAATCATTTACAATTTAATTTTGACTTAATGGAACAACCATTTATACAACCATTGGAACAACAACGGTTTGCCAACGTTGTTTTATTCCCGAGTCACTTCTTTGTTCTAAAAATAAGAGTCACCTTGTGATATTCGGTTCATTCAAAGTAATTTTAAATCATTGATTAGCGGAGAAACTAGAAGTGATAGGAAAAAGTTGCAAACATGTTTGAAGTCAGCAAATCATCCTTTTGGAATCCCTTGTTTCTCTTCATTCATCACACAAAAAGTTTTATTTTGTAGAGTTGTGTTACATGTCTTCTACGGGGGTAGTGGGCTAACGTGGCATATAGTTGTGGTAGAAAAAAAGAAATCGGTGACCAAACAACAAAAACGAACAAAACAGTTGTGACGAAGTCCTAGTTACTGTCCAGTTTTTAGGAGTTGTGATCTTCCATAGAAAACAGGGAGTTTGAGAATAATCACAATTTGAATATTTGGTACTTGATCTCTCATGAAACTCTTTGGCCCCTAATATATCTATTACATAATATTATCAGCTTTCTGGTACGACTGGCGTCATCAGATTCATGATCCAAACAGTTGAGTTCATAAGTTCAGCTGTTCGGCATAGGTTATCTGCATTGAAAACAATCAAGACTCTGCGCTTGATTGTGCGGGGGGGGGGGGGGGGGGGAGAAATACTCCTTAGATCTTAAAAGGAATGTCTGACTGAGTTATTTGGAAATTCCAAGAGCCGAGACCAAGCTGATATACGATTCATCGGGCAGCAGCCTTTCAGAATGCGGCTTAATGCAATGTATTTCTGCAACGCACGTGCCACAGTGAATTGAAATGTTCCAGGAAGAGGATTTAGTGTGGCATTCCAGAGTCAATAGTTATTATACCGAGAAGCAAGCTCGACCGTTGTGAGCAAAATGACCATCATTCACGGCCCGTTAATCACGTCGCGTCGCCTTCAGCCTTGGGGTCCTAGCAATGGCGTGCCGTACATCGTTTGCATGTTCGGAAGATGATATATCTCACTTCACGGGTTGCTGCAAGTAATTCAATTCTACACAATTATTCAGAATAACACCTCAGACATGAAGAGAATTGATGGCCGATGACACAATAACTCGTGAAGGTGTATCGGAAGAATTGTACTTGTTGATTTGTAGTGCACTTGACTACGTATGACCATTGATAGTTCTCGTTTATCATTTCAGTCGGAGGTTTCTACTCGTTAGTTCACTCACTCGTGTATACCATAATATAAAGTTGAGTAGTTGGTCTGCTTCAACTAACATTTAGCTTATAATTGGGGCTCCTAACCATTCAATACCCGTCAGTCATATAATTCATAAATAATGCAGTGGCATCAATAAGTCTAACGCGGAAGACAAAATTTTAAACAACATCTTTCGTGAATAGCACATTTAATCATCCCCAAGCTATATGTTCGATGGATCAGCTTATATTACATTTAATTTATGCCAAAAGATACTGCAGACATACTAGAGTAACACAAGTGTACTAATTCAAGCTTTGAACATTATCATTCGCTGTAATTTTGTAAAGGTTTTTGACATTTTCATATGTTTGCTATTGCACATAAACAACAAATTGTAAAGCAAATTGTCTCAGTTGTGCGTAACGTTCGCCCTAGATACACAAGCACAAACATAAACAACATAAATTAAACGCGATCAATTGTCAATCAATTTGTCACGAGTGTTACTGTACAACAGATAGGCTGCAGGGAGCAAACCACCCAAAAAGTCTTTCATCTGTTCTTGAAATATCCAGACGAATATCCAGAGAGACCTAAATCTAATTTTCTCAAAAAATACGCTTGTTTCATGAAAATATCATCTACAGTTCAAAATCAATTTAAGTACATATTGGCACCGGAGGAGATGTGAACATAACAATTTAGAAGATTCTCTAAGCTGATTCGATAACTAAAGTTTTTTTAATTCAACTGCGATGTTTTGGATTCAGCATTTTAGTCAGGGTGATTGTAATCACGTAAGGTCTAAGGTAACGTAAGGTCTGCCGCGAAGGATATCCTTCGCAGAAGGCATCATTGGTTAATATGGGAAAAAATTGAGCCAATAAATCACCACGTGAGTCCCTGAAAACTCATTAATATAGAGAATTTATTCTTTCTACCTTTAAATAACTTTTATTAGCGAATTTCACTAGTTTTGATTTTGAATGACTACAACCCAAACAATACAGTATTTTATTTAGAATTGTGCAAAAAAAAACTTCTGTTTAACACTAATCGACTACATAAGCATATATTGAGCAATGAATATATCACGTGAAAATGTATGAAAAAAATCAATTAATTTTAAAAACTCGGCTCTGCTTATGACTAAAATTCGAGAAACACACTTTTATAACACTATGTCAAATTTATATCTAGTACTGTTATTAATCAATATCTACTATTTTTATATTTAATATAGTTATCACTTGCTGTAATAACGTTGTCATAGTGATATGCCAAGCGGCACATAAGATTGTTACCTAACCATTTATACAATCGTATTTTTGGGTTAATACATCGTAAATAAATACATAACAACGGCATACAAATGCGAGTTGATTTGGGAGCGTGCCAGCGGATGGTGAACAATTTTTGAGCGATAACAATTGCGGAAGATCCATCATCCTACAAAAATTTAGTGATACGTTTTTGTGATGCATTGTTGTAACGTTTTTAGGCAGGTAGGTCATACCGAAATCTTGTTACATTCCAAAATGTAAGTCACACTTCGGGTTATTGACACGAATTTTTGAGCCGTTCGTTCCATATGCCATCTTCCTTAGAACACGAAAGCAGTTACAGGTCTATTTGATCGTAATTCGATATTGTGGAGTAGAAGTTGAGTCCAACGTACCGTAACATTCGGAAAGCAGTTAACTATAAATGTGTACTATGTCATCATTTATGGATATGGCGACGCGTTTCGCACGCCATGTCTGGCGAAATTGACCCAGCTCTTAATATTTCAGTTGAACGAGATCGATAACTCTCGTGACGCATTGAATGCCGTTGTGCGATGTAGAATTTCGTATGATTCGTTTCCACGAAAAACTTGTGATGCTACGAACTTCATTTGGTAGCATTTTCGAAGAATGAGGATTATGTAACGGTATTAGACAACGCTATTGTTTACATAATGTGGTAGATGTATCATTGGGTATTGATGGGAAACAATACAAGTTATCCTCTGGAACATGCCAGTATCTGTGTCAAATGACTCTTTGACTCCAATGAAGATGTCAGATTGAAAATTCCAACTCCATGCAGTTTGAGTGTAGATACTATCAAATCACGGTTCCCAGGCATTCATGAAAGAGCCCACGACTTTTGAAACTTCATTAGCCCTCACACTTCTATCTTACTGTTCTGCAGCGCTTCCATTACAAATTGTGTCGTATGCTAATTCAATTTCCGTTGAAGAACGTTCCCGTAATTCTTGTACAGTTGGAGGAATATGACGAGATATGTGCGAAAAAGGAGTTATATAATTTGGTAGCTGAAAAGTTCGATAGTTTTATTTTACATGAAATGACTTAATTACTCACCAATTATCACATTATGCGGGCGTTCATGTTTAACCGCGCTAGACATAATTTAAATTAAAATATTTAAAAACTTAATTGCAGTCAACTGTACATACGTGCATTGCTAATTGCCTTGGTACGGGTGTTATTTTAGGATTCATCCACTATTTTCGAAATAACATTGATGATAAGTATGTTCAATAATCATTATGAACTTCTAATAACTACGAAGTGAGCTTCTGAGTCAGAAATTTTGATTTGAGGCTAAAATTAATTTTATATTCAACCGAAAATTAATTTTATACAATGTCCGAAAGTTTTAAATGTCGGTATTTCTCTCTGAAACATCTAGATGATTGTGAGAAAATGGCGGGGTTATCGAGCACCGTAATCAGCGAAATGCGCATTCAGTTTAATTTCTTATCTATTCGACACAGGTTGCAGATAATGTTCTATATTTTGAAATTCCACCCTTCCGATTTTGAAGCCAATTCTGGTTCTTTGTTGGTAGATGCTTCTTGTAGATAGTGAGTGACAGGGCACAAGAAATCAACTTTTTGACGTTATGCATTGCGGAGAGTTAAAGGCTTCCTATTATAGAAACGGCAGAAAAATGTCGTTCTGAATGTCACCGCGTCACGCTATCGACGATGGATGAGCCCCACGACCGCGTCCGGCCTGCTACGATACCTCAAAATAAAATACCACATTTCCGTACCAAGATAAAACAGTGCACTTGCAGAAAAATCAATGTATAAATGTATCTTAATTGAAGCAGAATGTTATAAATATTGTTTCTTTTTGTATTTTACAATTTTAATTGCTACTGACAATATGATGGTCGAATTTATGTAGATCTGTATACCTAGATGTTGAATTTATGTAGAACATAGGGAAATGGTCCCCATCCTATAAAAGGTACACCCACTATTGTATAGTTCATTTCTATCATGTGTTGTTCTGAATTCAATGTTGAAATCAAAACGGGCAACATTAAAACCGAATAATTAGAAAGAGAACGGATACAATTTGTATGAATGAAGTTCAATATATGGAAAGTAAGTAAGTAAAGTAAACAAGGAATTTCACCTTGGATTTTCGTCTGACTACCCGGAGGTGTCGCGGACGTCGCCGGCCGTCCTCCAGGGAGGATCGGAACAAGGTCTGACGATTTCGCTCGTGACTTCCCATTGCCTCACGCCCCTGGGTTGGGAGCGTTTTGGATTCACGTGATATCGAGATCGGAGGTGAACTGTCTAACGACAGGACAGGTATACAACACTTGATAGGATTTTGGCCCTAATCATTGGTGCCAGCCGGATTCGAACCGGGGCAATCAGTACTCCCACTGAAAGTAAACAGCCAGAGGACTGACGCCCCAGCTCGCTCGGACAACCTGTAGATGGACAGTATATGGATGTAGGATTCATCATTTTAGAACCTTAAATTATTTTTTTTTTGTAAAAAAAAATCAGATTACGTTATTTTTGTATTGAACTTAACAATGCAAGGCTCTGCAACTCTACAATGGGCATCCAAACGCTCGTCGTCAGTCGCTGAGAAGCAATCCTTGTGGTGAATTCCTATTGATTTCTATGCCGTAAAATCTTACCCTGACATTCTCTCACCTGCGTTAGAATGTACATAAATCAAATTTTCTTTTTCTTGTTCGTTATTCCGGTAAAGCTGCAGTTTTAGTCTCCATTGATGTATCCAATCATAAGGAAACTGCAGCTTTTAGTTTACAAGGACGTGAAAAACCTCCATTTGACTTTCTCTTCCTCCGAAATCCTCTCACCTTCTTTTGCATTGTGGGAGAATGACAAGTGATTTGAAGGAAGGACTGCTGAATTTGTTTCCACCACTTCTGGTAAACCATTCTCTGAATATTCTTTTATTATTATATGAATATTGGCTTGTTATTCCTCAAATGTTCTATAGAAGTATTCGGGATGGGGTAAAGTTTTTTCCATCTACCTAAATTATTTAGTAATTCACGTTATCCCAAAATGCCAATGTTTGTATGCCCGTTTTGTCTAAAAATCTGAAAATGTTCAAATTGCATGGAATCTATGGTATGGTATCAAAACATGGGGGGGGGGGGGGAAGGAAGCCATGGTTAGAATTACATAAACATCTAAATCACATATATTTAGAATGCTGGTACGAAGATTTCAACAGAGACGATTCCGTGAGTTTTAAAATATTCGGAACAGTACTCCGCCGACTAACAGAATGTAATTTCCATGTTCCTTCAACTTGCATGACGAAACCGAACCACACACACACACTTGTCAAAACCTTGTCAATCTTTTATGCCCATCTGTGAATAAACCCATAACTCCTTTATGATATTTTGTTTCGTTAATCTACGCCCTCAATTTTCATTCAACGTAGCTTAATTCAAGTACTTACTATTTTGAGTAGAATTAGTTCATTTATTCATAGCCACTTGTACCTTGAATAACATCGTTACAACACGTTATTTCTTTTTTAATGAAGGAAAAACTTAGCTCGGTGCTCGTTGAAATACAACAATGTGTACATTTCTACTCGTTTATTAAAGCATTTTCTTTGTTGTCAGTCTAATTTAAAATTCCATAAATTAATTAAAAACTCGGGGAACGAGATTGAAAAAGGTAAATTGGTTGAGAAGTGAAGTGTATTTAGGTTCCGAGGAAATTTCCGAATCCCCCATCGTGCAACATTAATTTTTCAATTATCGGAAGAATGGAAGGATTCGAGGTGCGAGTAAGTATGTAAACCTTCGTTTATTGGTCAGGTCATTCCCCGAATTCATAATTGACGATTTATTTAATGAACTATGTAGACGTTCAATGATTTAGTAGTGGTGAGCTCAGAGTCGGGGATGACGGTCTTCGGACCAATCCTTGGTATGGGTGAGAAGAACTGTTACTCGAACTGTTCCAAAAAATGCCAGGAGAACCCACTGGGGCCCTCTTTCCCTTCCCGTACCTTCCTTGCCCTCTATTAAGGTATGACGTAATCCTATACTGCTCATTGCCAATGTTGCCAATCTTGACCAAAATATTTGGGACGAACAAATATTAACACATTGAGAACAACAATTCCGGACGAGCAACGCACCGAAATGCAGATGTAGATATATAGATGAATTATCAAATTAACAGAAGACAATTTTTTCGTAGATAGCAATATCTAAAGATATTCAAACACATCTTTTGGAAAAATTATGAGCATTTGCCAAAGATCGAAAACCTAATTAGGAACAAAATTTTGATGCTCAAAAAGGTCTGTTTAACGGAATCATTCTTTATTTTGAAATGTTTGATGCCTGTGGAACAGATTTGGTTGCCTACTCTCGATCATAAGAGAAGTTAAAGCCTGGATTGAAAAATCGTTTATTAATCGTCGCACAATGCACCAAAATTTTAAATTTATATTTTAAAATTTGTAGAGCGAATGGGATGGCTCATTTTGGACAATTATTTCCTATAATAATGTTTTTTAGTCGTGCAGCAAATATTTTTTATATCCCTCCCTCCAACTCAAATTTTGTCATCTTACGCCGCACGGACCATAAAAGGAAGTGAATACAGTTGTATCATAACTCTCTACCACCCTTTAGTTGTTTTCGACATGTGAATAGCGGTGTGTAGCTCATGTCTCAATGAGAAAGAGCTACGGATATTAATTTTTAGGATGGCAGACGTACGGAAGAGGGCAATCCAGGAGACTAAAAACGAGGTGATGGAAATACGAAAAGGTCCCGAAAAACGAGGTGACCCTTAGGAGACTAAACGGATTTTAAATGGTATCTGCTCCATGTTTATTGAGGAGCAGATATTAATCATCTGCAATAACTACGATCAATAGACGAAAGTGTACTTGAATTTTACCTTGGCAGCTGACAAAAAATAAATGTTTATCATTTAATGGCTGGTTTCCCGGTAAAGTGGAGGTTTCGAACTTAGGAAACATTCTGAGGAGCAGCAACGTAACGGACGAGTAAAATTCAAGTATCGCCTTCTAAGAAGGAGAAATTAGAGAATACAGGTATATCATACTTTTGAATCGGCCATTAGGTGCAATTTGACGTGTGAATAGCAATCTGCTACTCGCGCGATCAGATGAAGGTTAATGGTATGACTCAATAAGGAATAGCATCAAACAATAATTTTCAGGATGGCAGTGTTTGAAAAAGAAGCATTACCGAACTGTTGAGTTTGGCATTACATGGAATACGGTACATAGGAATATTTTGAAAAATCCATTGTTTGTTGTATGGAAGATGATGGGAGAGAAGAAAAGGAGCAGGGGTGCGGAAGTGTGTTGGAAAGGAAGCAAGGAAAGTTGTCAAACACGTTTTAATTTGGGTGTAAAGCGCTGAATGCGGTGCATTGTTTGAGAGGTTTGGATGGCTGATGAAGGGGGATGGGGTTCGTCGATAGGGTAATGAGAAAGCCGCTGCGGGAGGTGAGCGTGTTGAGGATCGGGGATGGGAGGAGAGGTGCTGCTTTGATGAGCGGAGTCGACGGGGCTGATGAGGAAGAGGCGGTTTTGATGAAGGGGATGCAGGCGAGAGGAGTAATCGGACCTGTGGAGAGGTCTCTCCTCTCATGAGCGGTTTGAAAGCGGGTGATCCAGGAGACTGAAAAACCTGGTGATGGAGCGCTATACGAAAAGGCCCCCAAAAACGAGGGGGGAACCAAAGGGTTCCGAGGTGGGCTAAACGACTTTTTGAATAGTAGCCGGAGAGGACAGCGTTCAAAACAACATTAGGGCTCCATCCCTGCCCCTTCCCTCTCACCCGGCAAACAATACTAACGCCGGTAGGCTGTAGTTCAGCATTAAAACTGGCCAATGGGACATGGAAGCGGGATTAGGTGGATCTTTTCTCCCATCCAGTTCACCCCCTTCCGCCTATTCATCCCTTACATCGCCCTCCACTCCGCCCACCAATATACCGGAACTGTCTCTTTTTTTACCCCTTCGATCCGATTACCCCGCCGTGGGGTCGGTGAATACAAAACAATGCCATTCTTCGAGGACACCCCTTCCCTTTCCATTCTCTCCCGAACCATTCCACCTATGATCAAACCAACAACTCCCACACCCCTTGAAAACTACCCACAACATTCCGGCTACACTTTTGTTTGCCAACTCAACACTTTCCAACAAATATGACAACCTTTGCCTACTATTGGCCAGAAGTTGTGTGCATATTGAAAATTGAAATTTAGCCAGTTTGCCACAGGGTACACACATCGAAAAAAATTCTCAACAGAAACACGATCAGAAAAAAATTTCAAGAAAAGACAAAATTTAGATATTTGAAAATTTCAATTTTTAATTTATTCAAAATATAACATGTAGCTCTTTCACTACATATTTGCAGTTGGGAATTTGAGATTGATCTTAACGGTTATAAATTATCCGAAGAAGGTTCTGGACCGAGCATGGCAATTTCTAAAATTTGGAATTTGAATTTTCATAAAAATTGTTCAGGTTGTGGAAGGTGGCTGCTATTTTCGGCATTTCGAAAATCTATCAAAAGTTCCTCCTAGAGAACATTTTATTGTTTCAGAATCCATTTATATATTACTAAATGGGGTCTATTATACAGGCGTGTTCACTGGGCGAACTTTAAAATTGTGCAGTTTTCGAGTTATATTTGGGCATTTACCAGCCATATAGTTCTTTACATGGAAAATAGCATGATTGATCCTTTCCAAGTTTACTGCACTAAGTAATAAATCCACCATGTTCACCAACAAGCAGCAAAACGATCTTTCACGTGCGAACGCTTGTATGTTGCATGGTAACAGCTCACACTATCTAAGCATATACATATCATATAGGTAATCATTGTTTGAGAAAGGGCTTTGCTGTAAACAGGACTTGCATGACATAAATACCTTCGAAAACACAACTGAGAACTACCTGAACAGTGATGGACTGAGTGGTAAACAATGAACTGATAACGGAACGATAAGCTCAAAATCCAAAGATGGGCCCAAGCTGGGAGCAACGAACTAAGGCTGCTGCATTTGTTTTTTTGGTGCTCTATGATATGCCAGTAGCTCATGCTTGTATCAATTTAAACTGAAAATTCCGCCTCTTTCTTTTACTTTATTTTGTGACTTTGGAGTAGGTGCTCAAATCCTTCTGATTGGTCTAGTGCCCTTCAGTAGTGCATTCCGCACAGAGCCCTGGGAGGCCTGTTCCACGCTTGAACCCAGTTTGTTTCTCTAGCTGTAACGTGGGGATTCATTTTATTTATTTATTTTTTGGGCTATTGGTTTGTGGTTCGGATACATCTACGCTCCTATCAGCAACCGCAACTCGTCTAATGTTAACATCTGCCAACCTGTAAATCCGTATATTGACGATTCGTTGTTTTCATCTACAGAACATTATTTCAGTGAGGTTGACGCTGCTTCTTAGGCATGTTTTTCTGGAGTTGAACAAATGAACGAAGAATGGAATCCAGGTCATTAGTAACCAGTGCATTTCATAGCGTTCTCTTTTTCAATATGGAAATGAAATGGGATATGTAAAGTATAATTTCTATTGAAAGTGTAAAGTGAACAACTCAGAAAGAATTGTATCATCTTATGCAAGGAAATTGCAATGTACGGATGGACCACTCCCATCAATATTGTTGCTCCCTTCTTTCGTAGTAGATCCACGTAACTCCTATGAAGAAACAACTACTCCATCGTTTCTGATTAGAGTTTTCCTTTACAGTACGTTATTGCTACAACCCTCTATGAAACCTCCGCCCCACCTGCAGCAGAAACGGTTCATCAACATAATTTGGAAGAAGGTGTGAAGAAATGGTAATCCTAATGGGATGGACGGAAGGAAGGAAATAGCTGAGGAAGAAGGGGGGACTTTTACATTAACGGAGCGGTTTTTAATGAAAAACCTGGTGGAAGTGTGTCGAGGAGAACCAGCGGTCTCTGCATGTTGGGCTAGAGAGGCGAAAAAATGTGAACGACCCATTTTAATAATGCAGAGTAACTTCAAGTTGGGTCAGGTTATCTCAAGGGGGATCCTTCCCATTTACACGGTTTCTCATTACCTTTCGCGAGCTCTCGTCAGAATTGCTTCAAAAGCAGTTAGCGTTTTTTCACGGTACATGTTGTTTGATCAGCGAAGCTTTGATTGAGACAACAGTTACTCGTTATGTTGATTATGCCATTAAAACTATTACTTATTTATTCCGAAAACGATAGTTACTTTCATGGGGAGCTGATTGAATGCATTATTTCCTAGCCCTAGTTTAAGGTCTTTATGTTTAGAAAACCACCCACCACCAAGGATCGCTATCTAACCTAGAACCGATATGGTACAATAATATGGTAAATGCAGTACAAAGGAGTAGTAATAATATGATACAACTATCAATTCTGCAGTGCATTATACTACAATCAAACTCACATTCATGTTTATGTTCGTTTTTTACTGTCAATGTTGTAGCTGTAAGTACAAGAAGGTTTATTATTTCTGTACTAAACGTCTCATCATAGTTATGTAATTATTAACATATTGTATAGTATATATAAGTGTAAATATATAGAGACCGTAGACCTTCGAATAAAATTTTAATAAAACCTCTTCATTTCACTAGTCTTTCAGGAATTAACAAGAGCTGATAACCAAGTATAATTTTACATTAAACTATAGATACATCGACTAGACTCAGGCACCCACCAACTAAAATATCCCTTCACTAGACTGATATTCGAAGAGACGAGTGGCCCCAAAAGCTAATTTCTGCCATAATAATCTTACGAAGCCGGAATTTGAGTCCTCTTCAGGCCTGATACTTGAAGATTACTAGGTCAGATCCTTCAAAACATCCTTCTAGTTCATAAACGGCGCTACTCTTCGCAACCGATTTGTTTGGTTCTAGAATTTTTGTTATTTTGGTTGTTAACAGGCAGTATGTCAGAGGCGGAATATCGTGACAACTGGAGAAGCCTTAGGGAGAAATTCCGTATTACGTTCAAGGCAAGGGTTTTTTGCTAGTTTATAATAAAGCACAGTAAATTCCCTACCACAGAAAATTTATGAGAACTGACGTTTATATAGTCAGACTGTAGTTAGCCGGCAATTTTGAATTATAGAAAAGTTTAATCGGTGACAAATTATGGAACTCTCGAAACTCAAATAAGTTGGATCCCCGAAGTGAATAAATGTCGAGAAAATGAAGTGGAGAGAGGACGGAGAAATAAGGGTGGTTGAAAAAGACGTCGTGAAGAAGAGGGGAAAATGCTTTTTCATGAGCCACAGAGGGCCAATGGGGACAAATAGGGGTTATCTAGGGGGCGAAGGGGGAGTAGGTGGGAGGAGAAAACCCAGGCGGCACGAAGGGGTGGGTTGTAGCGGTGGGGCCGGGGAGGGGTAGCTCGGAATTAAGTGAACTAAGTAGTTAGGAGTGGCGTCTTGATAAGGCTCGAGGGACACCGATCTACAAACCAACAGTAATTGTACTTTACTTGTCCAACTCGGTGGGGGTTTGAACTACCGCATCCCTCCGCCTCTTCTCCACAGTCCTTCGGAATCTTCCTCTGAAACTCCGGTCTTACAACCCCCCCGAACCCCATTTTCCACGCCCCCCCTTTCCACTATCTCACCAGTACTTACTACAGCTTTTCTTAACACGAAGAAAGCCTAACATGCGAGAGAACCGCATGTGCTTTGCCTCGGAAAAGTCGTCGGGCACATTTATTCGGCTTAGCGAGGAAAACATCCGGATGATGATGTTACCAAGCCCTCCCCCCGTTTCGCAAGTTTGAAGAAATGCCCTAAATTTGGCAGAAGTACTGAACTTTCTTTTTGTTGATGAAAAGAATCGACCATTAAACTGTAAGCCCAATAAGTTTATAATCGATATCTACATTAAAGAATACGTATAATTGGTCGGTGTTCAGCTAAAAAAGGTGAGATAATTCAACTACAATATAGTAATGATTGTAATTTTGCCTGACGTTCCAGAAAAAACATTAATAATTATTGGTTCCTATGCTCTCATTGAGAATCCTTCTCTTATTATACTTTACAGAGCCGTCATCAATTCATTCAACTATAATAACAGTAAATCGAGTGGTATAAATGGGACTCGTTATTAATTATTGTAATTATAGAAAAGAGAAAAACTGAAAAGGGCCGATTCCGATCAATTCAACATAAATGCCGATCAATACATTGGAGAACGAACTTTCTGATGAATTACAGAACCAAACTTGCGGTAAAGTTGTATCAATTCTAGGAACTCAAACAGAAACTATACGCTTATCCATTGAAGAGGGAATGATAGGATATTGAATTGTCTAGTTTTCTCGACCACTTCGATGATTTATAGTTTAACTTTAGTTAAACCCAATGAGTTTAATTTATCCACGTTCCGTGTAGTTTTTGAATTTCATTAATTGATTTCGTACAAGAAACGTAGCTTTCATGCTTTCATTGCAGTTACAGCATACATAAACGCCTTCAAAAGGTTAGTCGACATGTATTGCTGGTCGGTCGCGGTCATTATATACCGGTTAGAATGATAATGTCATCAAGTTGAATTTTATATAAGATTTTGACAGCCATTTATTTTCAGACTACCTTGAAATTTTTAGGACTACTTACTAGAATGATACTTGGAAGATTTTACATTTGCAAATGCGAATGTAATGATTTCTGTACAATGTTACTCATAGTCGGCCATTACAGCCCCCACGTTCCTGAAAATTTAATTAAAATCAGACTAAAACTGTAGGAATTAGACTTGTTGCAAGGACTGAGGACACAAGATAGAGAGAGACCCGAATTCGTTCAGAATGGACTAAACCACAACCTATAGGTAGACTTGGAAGTAAAACTATTACCTAATACAATGCTATTGACTTTGTTTTGTAAACATATCGGTTTGATACATTTATATATTGATACCGTACCTTAAAGTCACCTAGCCCACCTTAGTCAAGCATCAAGCTTAATCATTGTTGATATTGCGATCGCAATAATTTATTAAGAAAGAGAAATTTAAAACCCCTACTAATATTGATCGCTGTTCGTACAAATATGTGCACTTATGAGGATGGCCTCGGCTGTGGAGTTATATTTGGATAATGTCCCCCTGACCCCGTTTAATAGTAACAGCACCGTGATCTGCGTGGAAGGGCTACCTGTTCAGGAATAATAAACCTTTTGGTTTATTCAGTCCTATAAAAACCTGTATAATCAACTGCAAAAGTTCAACCGCCCCAAAAAAATTTGTCATTTAATTTTCAAAATATACTTTTTTCAAAATTCAAAAAAAAAAAAAAAATTGTTTTAATATGGCGTCCGACTTTTTTTTTAAAGCTTCTAAATCAAAGTTTACGAAATTTATTTTAGATTTTCTGAATCTACCTCCTGAAACAAGGAGGGGTCGGAATGGTCTTGTGTCCTTGTCCCTCCCTAGGACCAAGGCGAATACGACTGCAACACCCTGAGGATACCACTGAAGCTAAAACGCATCAGAAGTGACATGCTCAGATGTGGCAGTTTCAAGAATCAAGATAGTGGAGCGGTTTTTAAAAAAATAATTAGGCATTAGTAAAACAACTACGCAGCCACGTTATAGTTACAAAATATTGTATATTATGAACATTGACAACAAAATATATCGTATTATGTGTGAATATGATGTTATATGTGGTATATGATGTCATATGTGAATACGATACCTATATATGATTATTTCTACTTGGCAAAAATAGTTACTTCAATGTCATGGTTCTTTGGAGAAAAGTATACATATATTCACAAATTTCCAAGTTATTTTATGCTATAAGGAAGGGTTTTAGTCATCAGTTTTGTGAAAAGCTCTATCCTTTCTTGCTCACATATATAACAAATTAAGAAAATATGTTCTTGGCCTTCTTCGTCCGGACAGCGACCACAGAAAGCTGTTTGTCCTCTTTCGATTTTACATAGATATTTGTTGGTGATACCATGACTGTTTTTCATCTCGTAATGGTTTTATAAAAACATTTCGACTTTCCATTTATTGAATTCCACTTATTGAAGGGAAAAACAATCGGAAATCCTGCTCCGTTGGGTAAGCGTTGAACAGTTTTTGCCACTCCATCAACATAGTGAATTAAAAGATCTTCTGAGGTCAGTGTGTAGGACTTTTAACGGTTTATAACTGAATCGATCGTGTGCCCCTTCTGGCTAAACCCACTTGTTCGTTTGGACTATAATAAAGTGGTCCTTAATCCATATTAAATACGTATTATGATTTTTCGTACGTAGCAAATCATAATAAGGGTTCAGCGTCGAGCATTAGGCTACATTTCCTTCAAGAGCGGTCCACCGTGGGAAGACTTCAGTTATCAACCAGCATTAAACGAAACTGGAATTGTTGGAGTTATTCTGATCCCGGGATGGACTGAATCGTTCTGACGCAATCGAACTTGTATCCTCCCCCAAACCATACGAGACAAACTAAAACTTTCTATATATCCGTTCCTCCCCCACTAGCTACCTTCGAAACAGCCCGATGAATAGGGTATAGGAGCATTAAAACGCTTGGGATGATCCGGACTTATTGTGTGTGTCTGAAAATGTATTCAAGAAGTAAATTCGTGTCGTCAATCAAGATTACTGAGTTGTTTAATTTTACCCTGTTCAACGGTCCTCATTACTGTTCAAAATTGCATTTGAATTCTCTAATCTGTTACGCATATCAAATATACGCATTTATGTTTTGTTACTTACTACTGTTTTTTTAAAATAATTACACTGAAATTTTTAAAGAAATTTGCAGGGTTATTGAACGAATAAATCAAATAATTAAATGAATGTCCATCACAGACCTTTTTATTGTTGTATTCAAAGCATTTCCTTTCATACGTACATCTTTTTAGATAATGAACCATACACTCATTTTGACAAATATCCGTAGACAAGTGATCTTGTGAGGTGTGTTGTGTTACAGAAATTATAAGCTTATAAGGAAAAGTTATAAGGGAATTTGAAGCAGCAACCATTTGGGGTTTTTGTAATATAAAGCTTGACATGAATACGTTTTTCAGAGCAACATTTAAGAACAAGGATCCATAAGGGTCAAGCATGTACATTTCCTTAGATGCTTCTCTGGTCTGTCATCTAACCATTAGAATCCCAATTGAAGCGATTTTTAATCACTTGATTTTTTCTGTTAAGCTTTAAACCCGAAAGTTCTTCTGAGTACCATTCAAGAAAACAGGATTCATGAGGGCGAAGGGTGTTAGTTTCCATAGATGCTTCAACCGGCTATCTATTAGAATAACAATTGAAACATTTCGTAACCATTTGCTGCTTGCCGTACCCATCCCAGCAAGTAGAAAATTCGCCGCAATCCAAAAATTACCTGCCTTGGAGAAAGAGGTGCATAGAAAATTGGGCGCAATGTAAGTATATACTATATAATTACTGGAAGGATAGATTTAGGATATAGACAGACCAAACTAGACAGAACGCATTTCTGCCTTTGACCCCGAATGGGTTTCCTAAATCGATATGTAAAAACAGAAGAACGTATGATGACCTTATGTTGTTGGCAACTGTAGTAAATCTTCTAGGAGTAAGATTTAATGTAGCTCGACATTGTGTCACTCACTAACTCTAACGACCTTGACCGGCCTGCGCCGAATTTTCCATTCCGCTTATCGCTTGCGCCCAGGAGAGGGGATCTTGCCTACCGATTGTGAACATCGAGAAATGAGCCCGTCGGACTTCGCGCCCAATCTTCCTCCGCCCGTTAAGCGTCAAGTCCGTAAGTTCTTCTGAGCAGCCTTCCTTGAAAACAATTGAAGCATTTCCTAATCATTTGCTTTTTTTCTGTTATGCGTTGTCCATAAGTTATTCTGAATAGCGTTCAATTAAATAGGGTTCATGAAGGTCAAGCAGTTTCATTTCCGTAGATGGTCGGTTTTTTGATAGTTGAAATTTTATAATAATTTACTGCTGTTTTCTATTAAGCGTTGAGTCCATAAGTTCTTCTGAACAACATTCAACAACATTGGATTCATTAAAGCGCAGGTTGATCAATTTCGTGGAATCCGTACCAGCCAGCCACCTACCTATTAAAATCACACCAGAAGCGGTCTTTAACCTTTGCTGATGTTTTCTATAAAGAGTTCTGTCAATAACTTCTTCTGAGTACCATTCAATAAAACATGAATCATAAGGGTCAACCATGTTCCTTTCCTTAGATATTTCTCTGGTCGGCCGTCTACCTATTAGAATCACGATTGAAGCGTTTCGTAAACATTTGCGGCTTTTCATATATTCAGCATTATATCCATACGCTCTTCCGAACAGCATTCAACAACATTGGATTCATTAAAACCAAGGACGATCATTTCCATAGAATCCCCATCGGTCGACCACCTACCTATTAGAATCACAATTGAAGCGGCGTATTTTCGTTTGGCCGCTGTCCGGTAAAAGCTTTTCCGCCCCACCATCATGAAACGGAGTCGAATAGACGAATGAATTGATCAGGAGGACGGAGGAGGTGGAAAATCGAATCCGTCCCACTCAACCGGCGAGTGCCACTCAAACGTCAAAGTCAGCTCCTCTTGGAACAAAAGTATTATTCTGGAGTGGGCCGAGAATGGAGGGCAACGTCCACTCTGCCGCGCTCATCTGCGAGGGCGGAATTAACAGCTTCGAGGGCGGCGTTGACTATCAATTCTAAAGCGGTTTAAAACAGCCACTTCAAGCGTTTTCTCGTGCCTGTAAGCCCTATGTCACACCACTTCCATGTCGGTGTAATAATAATAGGCTCGTCCGCACTGCCAGTTTTTGCGGGTGAAAGGGAACCGTTCAACTTACCATTTTCGTACTGAAACTATTTCTTTCTTGATTTTCCTACACGCTATCAAACAGCAATTAAACTACGAGATTACAGAGTTTATTCTTAGTTAACAGCTAGCAACCTATCTCTTGTACAAATCTACTACTGAGAAACGATCTTTCCAATAAATACAACCAATAAATAAAACGCGACAAATTATTAAATAAAAATCTGTATTAGAGACCTTCGTACGGGGATCACGAGACTATCAAAACTGTAATGCTTCCTAGGTACACTAAAAAAATTAACCCACTAATGGAACAACTGACATAAATGTTATTACATCGTTAAATTTAACGATATAGAATAAAAACAAAGGCGGAATGCTTCTGCTTGTTCTTCTCTACCTGTTACTTAACTGAATTGAAGGTTGGGAGACACCGTTATTGTTGGTATATTCGTATGGTATATGTCTTGCTCGAGGCCTATCTCTAGCGGTTTGTATAGTATCCCGTCTCAAGTTGAAGACAATCCTGCGATTGTGGAGCGAACGTAAGATCAAACATTAGCCGGAATGGTCCATATCGATTCGGGGAACTAATTTCTTTCCGAATAAAAAAAAAACTACCCTCTTACATCAAAAGTTTCATAAATTTCTGTTTGTAATATGTATTCCTATAAATATACATCGTTAATATTGATTAATCAGGATGTCGAGAATACTGGAGCATGTCAATGTAGGATCTTTGAGTAAATTTTCGTAAAGGTCATAAGTATCGGAAAAAGCTTCGGAGGACGTTTTAATTCGGTTTTTGATATCATTTTTGTTATCTACGTATCTTGTTACGTAAGCCATCAACGTTTGAGGGAGGGGGGGGGGGGCGTCAAAATTAGTATTGGTTGGACAATCACAAAGGTTTGTTATTGAGAATAGTAAACCAAATTGGGTTACTTTGATATTTTTGAAAAGGGAAAGAAAGCATTCATACCAACTTACGACCTCCTATTCGTAAATTATAGTTGATTTCAAAAGCATTTGTATTTTCGTGGACCTCCTCCCTCCCTCCATTTTATTGGGAACAATTAAACAGCATAGAGCGATCGTGATTGGCAACTAATTTAGGACTTTCGAAGTGTTTGTGTCTTTTGCAGCTGTACCTCGTCATACTTATAACAGGTTCCTCGACGGTACCATTTCAATATGCTACCTACATACCTGCGGTAGTGTATTAGACTAATTATTAGTCTCGTTTTCCCCTTTGGACAAAACAAACCACTACGGCTCCCCAATCAAATATGGTTTGAGTTAGCGTCCAGTTAATATAGTTTCTCACAGACACTATAAAGTTATATTCGAGTTCACCATAAACTGAATTAGCTTGCGAAGGTCGCGTGGTGTGGCTAAACATATTTGTGCACTCAAATTGTTTAACTCACATGTCACAATACGTCTGTAAAAACCTACTGGTTATATGTTACTAAATTGTGTATCGCAACCAGATAAAATTTAAAAAAAATGGTTAGAGTTATTCCACGACGGTTGCGATCTGTACGTTCGTTTTGTGTATATAGACGATAAAACTAGTAAAGCTCGAATGTTTTTGACATTTGCATGACTTCGTCTGCTGTTCAGCATTTCTTAGATAAAGTCAATTCCTTTATTCTATTCAGTATCCACAATGCCACCCCCACCCCTCCTAGTTATCCTCCTATCCGGTTCTAAACATTTCACAGTTTACGACTTCAGACATGTTTTTGTTGCCAGACCTTCAAAACTTCGAGAGCTTTCAAGCTTGCAGCAGTAAATAACGAACGTTCCGTTGAATTCATGAATAGTTTGTTGGGCAATTTTGAAAGCGTTAGCGGCGTTTAAATAAATAAAAGTTTTACCGCGGTTGAAGGGACGACGATACCCGAAGATGTCTGTCGGGTTTTGTAAATA
Source organism: Creontiades dilutus (assembly GCA_031894815.1). Taxonomy (NCBI): domain Eukaryota; kingdom Metazoa; phylum Arthropoda; class Insecta; order Hemiptera; family Miridae; genus Creontiades; species Creontiades dilutus. The sequence continues at coordinate 645,245 of JAVIWC010007926.1, forward strand.
ATTTCGAGTTCGGTTTTATGGTATGCATTGTGGGGATGGGCAATAAAAAGTTGAGAGTGATGAGGAAATGAGTGGAGGAGTCTGCTGGGATGGAGGGGGGTTGTAACAGAGTTAGAGAGGTTGAAGTGTGTAGAGAGAAGGGAGGAGGGGGGTAGTGGTTGTTATAACGGAGAGGGTTATCGATCAAGCCGCATCTCTTCAGTAAGTTACTGGGGAGAACTCGCGGGGTCCGGAGGAACAAACTTGGGGCTTCCTATCCCAACTAAACGGACAAGGGCAGTTAGTCGGGTGGAGGGGAAGAGACAGTTTTTTCGGGGGTGGTGGCAGTTGGTAGGACTCCGAGGACGGTCAAGGGCTCCAGGAGAATTGGAGGTGTGAAGTTCCAAGGAATATCGAAGCGATTTCCGTCTCCAAAAACGGTTCGTGATTCCTGAAGAACGTCCGGTATTAGCTTTGCCAAATTGAACCCAATCTGACCGACAAAATTGTTGTCTACCATCTCAAAATCGATGGACTACCAAATGACAAAGGCTAGACGAAATGGCACATTTCTAAAGTTTTTCGAAAATAATTCGTAAACCAAGCTACACGAATTTTCTTACTTAGTAATTCGATTTCAAAAACAGTGAATTACTGCATCGATTTGATAATATGCACAACGTAGGCCACTCCGCTTACCTGAGCGACACAGCTTAGTTCAAAGAGATAAATTGATAGTGTGGAATCAATAACCCGTGTAGGCGGGAATTTCCAGATCACGATTGTGTGTTTGTGATGTTTGGATAAATAAATATTTCTCAGGACACCACAACGTGATACTGTTGTGGGCTTCGTTGTGTGTCTCCCATCCTTATCACTTGCCTATGATCTTGCCTCTCGAATTTATGACTTTCTCTCTTCGTGTTCGCAGAATACACTTACACCGGCGCACAAATAAACATATTTCTCGGATCTTACGCTTCCGGTGGGGAGCGGAACTTTCTCAGCGGCGTAAACTCGCTCTAGAACAACCTAAGAAACTGAGACAACCTTAGTGACGTGCATCATTTATGAACCAGTCACATATTCGAAGCCCAGATATTGTGCCCCAGTCTAAAACTCACAGTCACGAGCATTCTGCTTTGTTCTTCTTGTTCAGCCTCTTAGTTTATTGGGACCGAACTTGATGCACCTACAAGATTATCAGCTGGCTCGACTGTCTTGATCGTTAAATATCACAATTAATGATGTAACAATTATAATAGTTTGAATTATACAGTTCCTAGCTTCCATTGTAGAAAGGAATGTGGTAGCAAATGTTGGAACTAAATAGTCAAACTCTCAAGGAACAGATCAGTTCTGAATACATCAGATGACTCATCATCACTGTAATGATCAACATTGTGCATTTTGAAGTATTTTTTTCATTGATGAAAATTGAATGAGCTGAAACCTATATATTAAATAAATGAAAAAATAATGGCATGAATCGGTAGACAATTTTTGTTTGAGCAGCGGTTGAAAGGTTTGGTTCTCACCCCCTCTATTCTCCCGTACGTCATCAACAGCAAAATTCCCTAGGTTAGCTGTATAATTAGACTTAAACTGGGATCAAACGAAATAAGAATCATACAAATCTGTAGGTTACGTCGTGAAATTCGAAATTTTCGGAGTTAGTTGCACAGCTAGAGTAAAATTGGAATCGAATCACAAAAATCATGGAAATCGTTTAAGATTTGCAATTGCATGCAGCGTCGTGAAATTATACTTTTCTTCACGGGTTCACTCTTAAAATGATCTGAAATGGATTTGTAAGGATTTATATTTTTTCTCATGTTTGGCTTGTCCCATAGCCTACTGGATCAATTCAAATAGGCGCCCACTATTGACGAAATCTTGCCTCAGACGAACGTCCTAATAATGGAAAATCTTTATTAAGTCTATTCTATCTATAACCTTGGAAACGTTGAACTTAATGAAGGAAATGGCGGATTTTAGGGAGTAAAACCGAAAAAAAAGTGTATCTTTATATTTATTTAACCCAACAAACCATGTTGAAGCTGCTCAGGCTACAATTTTCACCCCATTTTCTATTCTTATCTTGATTTTACTTCTCAACTTTTACTAATTCAGTTTAAGCTGTTCGGACTACAATTGTCACGCGATTTCCATGATTCCTATGCTGTTCGATACCAATCTTAGTCTAGTCGTACCATAAACCTTGGGGATGTAGAACTCCATGAAGGAAGTGACAGATTTGAGGGAGTAAAGCGGATGATAGATATCTCAATAAACAATAGACAAGACATGATGGTAATTTAAATCACCGTTACCGTGATTCTTAATTTCTAATCAATTTATCACGCGAATGAAATGTTATTGAACGCTAAGTGTACACCAATCAAATCGCGATGTTCTATGGGGCAAGTATTGGCCAACGAAGATAAATAATGAATACTCCCTTACTCTCTCTGAATGACCGTGATGATTAATTGATTCAGAACTTGAACTTGAACTCTACAAGAAATCTTCTTCAGTGGCAAGGGTCAAACACGAACACTCCAAGCGACCAACAAGCATGAATATCGTCTCTCAAGAACGAACACAGCCCGTCACAGATTTCGGCCAAATTGAGTTGCGCTTATCCTGAGTTCGTATTTCACGCTGCAGATACATATTGATTAGATATTTTTAGTGTCTGCAACACAATTAGTGCAAAAACCGAAACCCCTAATTCCGAATTTCTCAAACTTCAAGAACCACAACCACAAATTTTCTTTTCTCTATGTATCAGAAAATGAGATGGGTGGTTAGTCAATAACGATAATTTACTATTGATTGCTTCTCAAGGTTTTGAAAACAGTTCGGAAGTAGAAATTGAATAGGAAAAGTTATTATTAACGTATTATGTTTGCTGAGGAAAGGATCAATCTTCGGAAGATGACATGAGTAACCTAAGAGAGAGAGAGAGAGAGAGAGAGAGAGAGAGAGAGAGAGAGAGAGAGAGAGAGAGAGAGAGAGAGAGAGAGAGAGAGAGAGAGAGAGAGAGAGAGAGAGAGAGAGAGAATACACCTATTTTTTCATGTTTTTGTTCCATGGATTTGCTAATAAAGTGGATTTTTATTGAGTTTTTTCTCATGTTTGGGTCCCCCCACCCCTCTAACCTCACTTGATCAATTCTAATAGTCTACTGTTCGATATCATCTTACTCGAGATCTTTAACTCAACTGGAGTACAGCTATCTGATCGGACGAGCCCCTCATACCAGAGTTGTTTTGACCATAGACCTTGGAATCGTTCTGGACTCGAAACTGACCTTTATTGATCATATTGATGAGGTAGCTCTGAGAGTTTTGAGATCCCACGGTTTTCTAAAAAGTAGTACGCTGGACTTCTCGTCAATTGAAGCAATTGTGCTGCTGCACAAGTCTTTGATTCTCCCGATTTTGGAGTATGCTAGTATAGTTTGGGCCCCCTTTTATGCAGTATACATCCATTGGATAGGGTTCAACGGAAGTTCATGCGTTACCTTGCATTAAAACTGACAATACGAACGGAGCAGGTTGATTTTAGGGACCTGACGGTCGAGTACGTTTTCCCCGCTCTTGAAAGCCTTAGACAGGTGGCAGATATTATTCACAAGCTCACATTATATTTTTCACAAGCTTGTGAATGGAGTTCTCCAATCCCCATCGCTTCTCCCCAAGGCCAATATAAATGTGCCTCCCTACAGAACTCGCCAAACACTCTTGTTCCTGGTGCCATTTGCAGCCCACAACGGCCATCTGAACCGACCGTTGTGCCGTTTGCCCCGTGAGGTCAATGCTTTCCTGGAGTCAAGTGACTGTGACATATGCAGTACCTCTTCCCACACCGTGAAGCGTCTGCTGATTGAGATTCTCTATTAATAATTTGTTCCCTTTTATTGTGCATTCGTATCCTATATTATCATGTTGTAATGCGATTGATCCTTCCTTATAATATCATGTTGTAATTCATTAACTCAGGGGTGGCCACAGGTTTAACGTGAAGACATTCAAAAATATATTACATCCCTAGATAGAACGGAAATAATATAGAACTTATAACCTAATTAATTTAAAAATGGTTTGTTTTTCTATCTGAAAAGTATAAATGACAATGACAGTGCTCGAATATTGTCCGGGATTTTGGCGCCAGCGCTCGGCATGGTGGCGGCAGCGGGAGGTCTGGTGAGTTTTGGAAGTACTAGGTTATCTTAGGGAGGTGGTCCGACGATAGACACGAGCTGCACCACGACTAGGCGTTCGTTGCTCTTGCGTCTTTGTTTTTTTTTCTGTTATTGTTTCCCTTTCCATCTCAATACTAATGTTATCACTGAGTTGTGATAATGGTGATCTAATAGTGTGCTAAATTTTGTACTGTTTTTGCTCTGTGAAAATTCCCAAAAAGCAAAAAATGTTTGAGTATATGAATATTCTTTTAGTTTCAGATAAAATAAGCGGTGCTTACAAGTATTTTTTTCATTTTTGTTTTGGGTCTATTGAGGAAGCCTTGCTTAAGAGAGACGTCCTTAAAACTCGTTAATACATCGTCCAGAAAGGCAGGGAAGCCATGAAGATGAGGCTCACGCGTGCGGGGTAAATATTCGTTACGGGGAAGCGGAGAAATTCGCGTAGTTCTAGAAGGCCGTTGTCTTAATGACCACAACGATCGCTTTCCCTACAACGCCCCTTATTAGTATACAAAGCAACTGCCAGGAGTTAATTGGTAATCAAGCCGAAGGAGATTGCTTGTATTGCTGGGTATTATTGTGCGATCAATGTTCCATCCCCTGTAATTATGCCGTGCACTGATTGAATAGTATACTTTGTGACCGAGACCATCGAGGATGCTGGTTTATGCAGATGACAGTGACCTTCGATCAATTTTCTTGGCGCACAATGCATGACATGTTGCTTCGGACTGTGTGGGGTGGCATTGATTCTAACTCTCCGAACTTCGTGTGCTGCTCAATTGGGGCTGATGTACTTATACGAAGTTCCAAACTCATCAGTTGGACAGCTACAAACCAAATGAACAGCGTCCAGTTCAATTCCTGAGCGTCGCAGTGATTATTTTTTCATTAAATACAATGTGGAACAGATCTAATTATCAAAAATGTGGGATTTATTAAGCAAGGAACCCAAGGAGGTCACTATTTGATTCAGTGAAAAAAAAAAATACATAAAATTCGACGTCAAATTCAGTTTTTTGTAGTGATTTGATTTGAAAAACGTCGATTTAACAGCAAAAAGGGCCTATAAACCGTTCATTTACTGACCGAGGAATCCCAAGAGAGTTACCATTCGATTCAGTAAAAAAATGTTTTGCAATTCGACGACAAAATCAGTTTTTTTTGTGTAGTAAGTCGATTGTTGGTGAAAATCTTCGATTTAACAGGGATTAGGGCCTATAAACCACGTATTTATTGAAGGAGGAACCCACGGGAGTCAACATTCGATTCAGTTAAAAAAGATAAGTAAAATTTGTTGTAAAATTCGAGTTCTGGTGAACAACTGGGACTCAAAAAATACCTTTCTGGAATAATGTACAGCGTTATTCGTTATTTTTTGAGATTATAGGAACTTTTTCGTTCTGTGTTTGTCTGCCGGCCCTCCCACGTTTCCTACAATTCATTTCCGATCAAGTCTTCCTAAATTTCTGACAGTATTAGTTATATTTGTTGTGCTTATTCCATTTTTCCTCATCGAATCGAAAAAGGAAAACGATGATATATCATTTCCAAGCCAAACGAAACCTTTTCCATTCAAATGAAACCTTTTCCGAACCGAATGAGACCTTTCCCAAATCAAATGAAACTTTTTAAAAAAATTAAATTAAATCTATTGAGAAAATGATTGAAATGAGGTACCTAGATAGGTAGGTACCCTGAAAAATTACAGGTAGATGCAACAGTACCTGTCGTAGAAAGAAGTCGACAAAATGAAAATTCTAAGAATTTTAGACATAGGACTATCGAGTAAGTTAGTAGATTTCAACTTAGAAGAATAGGAGACAAGTCGGTAAGTTTGAGAAATTTCTAACAGTTGAGTGTGAGTGAGTAAGTACCAATGTAGGTATCTCATTACACTCATTCTCTGAATAGGTTCCATTTGATATGGAGAAAGTTTATTTGGTCTGAAAAAGGTTTAATCTGATTTGGAAAAAGTTTCATTTGGTTTGAAAAACTGTAGGATTATAATTGATTTCCAAAACCCCAGTTGAACAAAATAGGTTTTAACAGAATGGAAGTACTCACAATATATGTTCAAGCAGTCGAAATGAGCTCTTACCTGAAACAAAAACCAAATATTAAAAGATGAACAATATACGACACTGCATAAAAATATTTTAATCTATTTACTATTGTCGGAGGTAGCATATATGCCAAGGCTTCTCGTACTAGAAAGTCACAATTACTACGTTCAAGTTGTATGCTTTGGAACCTATGAACATAGCCAGATTAAGCTAAGTGTTAGGAATTGTTTTCGACAAAATAGTCCATAAAAATGTTGAGTGTGAGCATTTTTGTTGATCCGATGCTCAGTCCAAACTTTTGAAGGGGTTTTTGAGCGTTTTATTAGTTATGAATTATGAAGTATGTGAATGGGTTGTCGGTCCATTAACATTTTTATTAGGATAATATAAACGTTAGAATGATGGTTTTGCAATATTAATTATTATAAAATTACTACAAAAATTGTCCAGTCACTTCAAGGAGATTCAGAAGGCATTTCCCCTCCCTATTGTAGTTTTGTGAAACCAGCTCCAGGCCCCACCACGAAAAACCAGCCAGCCATCACTACATGGCGGGGAGCAATTGCCCTAAACGCTGGCCATATGAATGCTCCTCCTGTTAGGAGCCTGGTCGCCATCCATTCCAGTATCATGTGAGGAAAACCTGCCAGTGTCAGCTCAGTTACTGACATCTTGTACCATACATCTCGCCAGGTAATGGTTGCACCAATTACCTGAATCTGGGCAGTTTGTTCATCTGCTAGCTATGCTGCTGCTTGGAGTAGAGCATCAACTTGGTACTTCCTAATTTGGGCAGAGTTGATATCCGCAACTGACCTTTTTTCTGAACCCGAGGACACTGAAACATCAATAATATGTGCCCCTGATGGTGTCACTACCAGAAGGCAAGGACGGTATCTACGATCTTCTTTGGTGAAGTGGGTTGAAGTCGGGCATCTGCTCCATATAGCATATCCCTCTAACATACCCAGGGTAGCATTGTGAGGGGCGCATCTAAGATGCATACTATAAGGCTGGGATTACTAATAAGTGAGGTGGGTTCTTCATACAGGGAAAAAGTAAAAATACATCTTGGGTGATTAATTTTTTGTTTTAAATTAAGCGCGAAATAGACCGCAGAAGTTTGCCTCATCTTAATTCACCCTGAATAACTGACGGCGGGACAGAAACCTTGATATAATATTCTTGGTCCTTCGTGAAGTAAAGAGAAATCCAAAATTCTCTAGAGGCAAAATAAAATATTTATAGCGGAGCCACTACAATTAGACTGGTCCTTTATACTCGTAATATAATAATACACCTCCCCTAACCCTATTGATTTATACGTTTCAACGTGCGATGCCTATTGGCTATTCTTCGCGTAGTGATATTTAAACGACCCGCGTTACAAATGTATCATCCCCCAAATGAGTTGTTCCTTTTGAATCTTTGAATGACTGCGTCACGACTAATGAACGTTGCTACAGACATCCGAGTTGATCGATACAGCGAATATCGGATATTGATGGATAATGCTCGCAGTCCCTCTATTTCTGCCTTTCTCCTTTCAATCCTCACATGTCGCGGGCTTGCATTTCAATTAATTACTGTCATGTCAGGATATGTGGTAGGAAGGGGGTGGGGGCTTCCAAATCATTTGCGGTACCGGTCAGGCCCTCTCGCTCGCCTATTGTTTCCTCCGCTGAGCCTAACAACTGATATAGGATACCGAGTTTCATCATTCCCTACACGCCCCATTTTTATAAACCATCCCTTCCGTCTTCGTAACAAGTTTTGATTTGAAAAAAATCTACAAACATCACAACTTTTAACAAATTGTATAACACAATTAAAATTTGTTGTAAAATGTCAACTTTAAATTTGATATTTTTCTCAAATTCGAGAACGGCCAAATTTATGGTATACAAAGATTAGAAAAATGATTACATAAATCCCATAATAGATCAAAAATCTCCTTAAATCTCGAGATTGATTGATTCTACGACTAATTTCCAACAAAAAAGTTCCTCATACATGTATTTCTTAACATCTTGTTTTCCACATTCCAAATTGTTTTCTAGTTTTAGTTTACTACTTTCAAAATAAACAGGTGTAATCGATTACAAAAAAATTTAACTCCTACTCCAAATTTTTTGTTCTACGTTCCAAAATAGTTCCAAATTAAATTTCAAAATGGGGAAAAATCCGACCTTTTGCCGTCTGAAGCTATAGGTACTATAATGTGTGCTATAGGTTTTGATATTAACTTCTATTTCTTACAAAAGGTTCAGTAAAGGTTACTGTTCATGGAATTATAATTAATACTAAGTCATTATTTATGAACCAAATGAAGAGTTGATCGTTTATTTATTTTATCTAGTTAACTTTCAGTTGTTCTGTTATGCGCGTGCACAGTAGCTTGCACCATTTCAGGTTTTTTTGTTATCAGTTTTTATTTCGTACAAAGGGAGATGTGAAGTTTAGCGTTCACGGGGTAATATTTAAGACGAAGTCATTCTAGAAGTCAATTACAACGCATGGAGACAGCTGAAGAACCCTTGATTCTGATATCTTCCCTTATTATAGAAATAGAATTTCTATCCTTCATCGATGTATAAATGGGATCTCTAATGCCATCTAAATGCAATAACAATACATCGAAATATGTCAAATAAATGTGGATTAGTGATTTACGTTGACAGGTTGTTTAACACAGAAATCATCACCCTTTGAGTAATCATTTTCAGCATTTTCCTACCTGAAGAGGTTAAGAAATGCGTGATTTCGTTTAGAGGCCCTGCGAATCATTAAAATAACATGTAAGTAGTTCACTTTCACAGAAGAACAAGTTCGGTCCAGTCTTTTATCAGCTGAGTGTAGTATTTTATTCACGTTACTGTAGGAAAACTCACTTTCAGACGCGGCTGCTTTCGAGGTTACTGAATACCGAATATCATGAGGAATGTCTTAATTTACTACTTTTGTTCCTGCAAACCTTCATTTAGCCAAACAAAGACAGAATTTCCCAGTCTACAAGATTTAATTGTTCATGACAAGCAGCTCCACCGATCTGGATGACTATCTTAAGTTATAGCAACGGCGGTCCGGCCAGCCAGCAAGACTATATTTAGTTGTACAACTCCAGCCATCCCAGTGTAGGAGGCTTTTTTAGTCCTAAAAACTCCGGATAAGGCAACGGAGAAAACTATTTAGCCACAGCAACGCCAGCTCAGTAAGGCAGGAAGACTACATCTGGTCAGAACAACGACAGCCACGCCATCCTGCAAGATGTAATTAGAAATAACAACCAGATCCGGCATCTTGGATATCTACTATAAGTCTTAGCAACGCCGCCTCGGTCAGGAAGCAAAACTATACCTGGTGATTACAACGCCAGCTCTACCTCCTAGAAGACTACCTATATCAAGTTATAGCAACGCAGCAGTAAGGTATGTAAAAACCCATCAAATCCAAGATAAGGTTTTAATCAACTTGATCATATTTCTGGTTTTGCTCTGTACTACTATGCTGAACCGACTTGCGATTGTATCGATTTATGACCGACTTACATCTATCCCACGTTCCAACATGCGTATGCAACCAAAAAACTAAAATCCCATGTTTCACCCGTATGTGTGGAGTAATTGGGCTAGCAATATTTCTGGATCAACGAGGGACCAAACCGAACGTTTTTGCCAAATTTCAGATTTATTCCACGGTATCTGCATTATAGCTCCCCGGCCCGGTCAGCCAGCAAGATAAGTGCCTTAGTTATCACAACCCCGTCAGATCCACCAAAACTATATTCAGTAATGGAGCAATCTACGTTCGTTGTAAAAAACGTATGCCTAATTTAACTATCAAAAGGAGTCTGCCTGTTTCCAAAAATGTCACAATTAGTTAAATCAGACGATCCTATCCGAGTTTCGGATCTCAGTCCAGCTTTCATGATCAGTCCCTCGATGCAATTAACGCACTGTTTGTTTATAGTAAATATTTAAAACAATTTCACTGGACCGCGAACCAACTGAACTATAACACTATGTATTTTCATAATCGAGGAAACGTAACGTGCCTTCAAGTATATTTAAGAGAGAAGCGTTTGTAAGTTTCACGAAAACAGGGATGTTTTACTATGTTTGCCTCACCAACCCTCTTAAGTAAAGTTTGTTATATTAGGTTTGTCAGAAAACTGAGGAGTTGAGAATAAATTTACGAGAGACGCTCCGGCGGGTGGGTTCAAAACATATATCTTTGATGGGCATTTAAATCCCGGAGCCCTCCGGCTAAACTTATCCAATAATTCAGAGTGGAGATGGCATCGCACTCGCCCAATCAATAATACGAAAAGTCCGCGTGGTAGTTTGTCTTCCCCGCCAATCCAATATCTTTTGAGTTAACTCGGTCGGAACTGCCAGACGGAGGTTATTCAGTGATTGCGCTTCTTGAGAGATGAATTGGGAAATTAATTCCTCGTTGACTTCAGTACCCACTTATCCTAATGTTTAGGACGTCGCTCCGAAGCAAGTCCGTCAGTAGGGGGACGCCTATTGGAATAATCCAGGTGAGACAACCCAAACACAAGAAATCAACATTGCTAAGTAAGTACACACAGGTTAATAATTTCAGTATTAGTTCACGCAGACGTGAGTTAACAGATTTTCAACGATGTAGTGTATTTACTGTACAAGTGTATAGTAAAACAGGACGATAAAGACTTACACGCTTATTTCACACTTTACACTCACTGCTAATGTATTTTCATTCAATCAATTTGACCCGTTCGTGCTCTTCAACTAGAGCTACTCGTCCGTTTCACAATAAATGACAACAGCTACACTGCCCTCCCAACTTGGCAGATGTTCAGAAACTGGACAATCAAAAGTTGATCACTACTCCTCACATTTTGAGCAACGTCATGAAAATTAGTTGATTGTTTCTTTATCACACTATTCAGTCATCCAAAACACTATGAACACCGTCATTACTACTTCTTCCCCAACAAAATCCGAATAACGAGAGGAAAATATAACTTTCCCCGAAATTCAAAATGACAAAAAAGATTTCGAAATCTCCATCCAACGAACTTTATCCTGGCTGTTTATTAGGCTTTTGTGGGCAGATCAATAAAAATGTTGATTGATTGTAACGTGATTTTCCTGGTGATCGATATTTGTATCAATACACCACTCAGTAGTAGTGAAGATTGGATTTTTGTTTGTTTGTTACGATTGAACTCGAGCGTTTTTAGAAGTCCGTTCAAAGTTAGGCAGTTTCGCCTTTAGTGATTAACATTGGCTGTCTTGAATTTTCAAAAAATTAAAGATCCCGAATGAAGTGATGACTTAGTTATAGGACAAGTTTCAATGAAGTTTTTGTTTAACTCAATAAAATGTAGATCTCCGCTATTAAACAACAGTTTTCGGTTTCACCAACTCCAATTCACACCAATCAATGATCAAAACGCATCGACGATCAAAACCAACCAACCAAATTGAGTGGTTAGCATCCCAAACAACGGTTAATTGCAGTTCTTTTCGCCACCTTTGTTTCCAATTTGAAATTCTGTTTTGCCGCGTTACCGTTCATTATGCTATTTTCTGTTGAAGTTTTTCGTGAATTTTTACGTTTTGTTAGTGTTTCCCTTTTCAATGGGGATTTCGAGCTCGACGATATTGGATTCGTGATGAGCCACTGGTATTTCTTTTTCGCAATACACAAACTTTGGTCCACATTTTCGCTTAAGCGAAATGCCCTTTTCCCCGATCATGTTTAGGCAATAAATAACAACAATGTAGATATCACAACGTAACAACATCAATATCAACTAACGAACTATGAACATAAATAGCATTATAAATAAAAACAGAAAACAATGAGTAAAGCAAGTGAAGTATGTAGTAAAATGAAGTAAGCAGTAATCGAACGAATAAGAGAAAACAGCGAAAATAGAAACAGTTGTTGAGTAACCACTGTCATCTTGTTATCACTCCCATTTTGTTGGCAAATGGAATGGGCGTTTTATGGAAACGCAAGTCGATGTTTACTGATAACAGTGTACCATTGATTAAATCGGTGAAACCAATTTGTTTTACATCAACATTCAAATCCAGAGATTCTGTTAAACAAGAATCTACTTTAACCATGGTTAAGATATGTTGGTGAAAACAACCATTACTCATGTTTCATGTTAGAGATAAACTTGCCTCTTTATTTCTGATTACTGAGATATTGACGCTATGATGGCGTTTTGATTTCCAGTGATTGCCAAAAATATAAATCTCCTTCACGGTAATCTTCGTAAAGGCGACATTCAAATAATCAATAACCAGTCGATAACTGGAGTTCACCTGAGTTACGAGTATTTGGAAGACTTGAATAGGTCGGGGGAAATTTACCGATAGGATAAAACACCGCGATTTGACGCGGTCACGGGGGATCAATAATACACCCCTTATCGCCGATCCCGATCGCAAAGGTTGGCATGCTGAGCGGGCATTGTGGATTAAAAGAAAAAAAACAACACGAGGACATGATAAATGATCGAAGAGGGGGTTGTCGAGCGAGAATGAATGAAGATGAGAAATATTTTAAAAAATCGGTGTTCTGTGAAAAAAAATAAAAGGGTTGAAAGGGGTGGGGATGGGGATTAAAAAAAAGGAAAAAAGCGGGAAAACATTAATATAATGAAAAGAAAGAGAGAAAAACGGCCTTACCTGGTCAAACACAATCCATTCACACTGTCCGATGCTGGCCTATCAGGAACTGAAGCCGATCGAATCCGGATATATTGAGGACCTAATTCCGCTTGTATAGGAAACAGGGCGGGAGGGGTGGGGGAAAAGCAATCGTCATAGGTCGCTCGTAGCAACGAACCGTAAACACTGAATTATACATTGTCGGGGACGGGTAGCTCCGCGGAGAAGAAAAACGGCTACGTGCAGGGGATGGCGAAGGGGCGGGGACAAGAGGGGTTTTCTGTCCTGTAGCCAGTTACAAGTCCTTCTATTGCCGATCTAAGTCATTCATGGCATTTTAAAACACTTCGCGCGTGCCGTAGTCAAGGTGACAGGTGCTCTAAACTGGATCGCACCCCATCCCTTCTACGCTATGTGCCGTATGCGGGGAGCGAGGGAAGATTGTTATCGCACATTCGAGCGATATTGGCAGTTTTTCGATGAGGATTTCCCCCCCCCCCTCCCCCCTTGCGGTTACATTGGAAGCAAATTTTCGTTCGCCTGTTGAGTCAACGAACGAAAATAGTGTTGACTAAAGGCGACCAAAAACGGGGTGGCGGAGAAAAGTGAGCATGCGCGCCCAAGATATTCAGGGTATTACGGAAATGGAACATCCGTCCACGTACGGAAAGAGCAATACGGCGGTCGGTTGTTTCGCATTCGTTGTTGTTTTGTGCAGTTTTCTCCACAGTTAACTTGTTCTTCCCGTTTTTTCAACAGTGTATTCGAAGACTTCCTCTAAATCAGTGTTTGTTTGAGGTTACCGCAAGCAGGAATGTCAACAGAACAGAAGAAAATCAATTCTGGTTCAATCGTTGGTTGGAAGAAAGTCCTCCTTAGACAAATCCGTGAAATTGTGAGGAATAACAAATTTTCGGACATGACAGAACTAACCGGGAACAAGTATTGTGATCTTGCTGTTGGGATGGAGAATGAATATCGAAGTGTATACGGTATAATGAAAGTACTGATGATCAATATAAATGTAGAGTCAGACGATAAAACTAACGATAAACAGTGACGTTAGCGATGCCTCAACTAGATATGTTGCAGGCAAAACCCGAACTCAGCCAAAACTAGTTTTGCCATGGCAAAAGTAGAGATGCCTGAGGCCCTCATCAAATCTAGTTTGGTCTCGGCAAAAATTGTACTGACGAAGGGCTTACAGAAGGATCTAGTTTGGACTGACAAAGCTTATAATCCAATTATGAGCTTTCACGGATCAACTGTGCTGGGGCAGTTCAAATAAACGTTGAAAATTACGTGAAATTCTAACCAAAATTTTTCGGATCTGCCAAAGAACCAAAAAACCACGGTTTCCATAAGCGAAACCCATTTTTTCTTTGATTCAAAAATATTTTTCTACAGACTGAGCAGACAAAAATTACATTATACTGTTGGAAAGCTGGGGATATAGGATCCCTTTTTGGTGGTAAGGTACTTAAAAACGTTGAAGATAAAATACCCTTCCAAACAATGAAAAATAAGAAATATTGCCTGTTTGACAAAAATGAATTTACTTCGATTACCTAGTTGATTTTTCATCCACCAAGACCCCAGGAATATTTTTTGTAGGACCTAGGAAGAAGGAAAAACCTAATGGGCTTCTCAACGGTGCCATTCACCCCATAATTGAAAGGAGTTGCAATCAGTTTAGTGCCATAAGATCAAAACACGAAAAAAAAATGTTTAATTGATCAATATTGGGTTTTTCAAATAAGGAAAAAAAGTTTCTACAAGACACGAGACCGATCGAAAATTTGTTTTATGAACAACTCCAGAAGTTCAGCGGTCCTTAACATGGGACACACTGTATACTGTTCAAGGAAGCGCTAAAATCTCAACAGTATTTCTCCGTAGGAAACGTACTCTGACATAAACCTTTTTGGCAATTTGTATGAGTTTCAAAATGTATTTCAATTAAATTTAGTTGATTTTTTGGCACATTTTTGTCCAAAAGTTTGTCCAAAACCTTGCTGATAAAGTTTTCTGAGAAACGTTCTGCTGCAAAGCAGTAGGTTAAAACCATTTCTAACAGTTTTATTAAGTACTATTAATTTGTGAATGTTCTGATGCTGCATCAATGAAATTCCAACATTTTGGAAAGGGCGCTCTGACAACCATACATTGCCATGGAAATGCCAGAAAACCTTGTTCACATTGGGAATGAAGAGGTTATTAAAAAGTTTCTGAATTAGAACAGCAATAGTGTAACAATACACCATCAAGATTTATCCCATCCCTTATCAGGAAAAATAAATTGTTTTATGGAGCCGTGATTTTTGGTTTTCCTGGGGAATTCGACAAAGTAATAGAATGCACTTCAAAATCATCTTATCCTTACGTTTTTTTTTACAACAAATACCTATTTCCGGAGGACAACTTTTAGTACTTCGTGCCTTGTTAGTCTTCCTCGTTATTCGCATTTTCGAATCATCATAGTTGCGGCAACTGAAATGGCGAAAAGTCAAACTACCGAAACTATTGGCTCCCACTCTATTTCAATATCCAATTCTTTTACTCCTACAGAACCTTCGAAATAGTATTACCGAAATAGTATTACCTATTGAGTCTCATATTATTATTCAAATTGGGTTTACTCATTTTCATTTTTATAAATGCATTTTGAAACGTAAAGAAACAAGTTTCGGGGTAATAGACACAGTAGTCCAAGCGTAATTGCTGCCATACAAATCCACGCGTTTGTTCGTATCGTCGTTAACCGTCGTTAACGACGGCCGTATTCTTCAGATTTGAAAAAACAGTCGGTCGATTCCAATATAACAGCACCTGGTGGTGGTTATTTCATCATCAGTGATGCGGTCGTATCGGTCTCGTCATAACCGGAGTTGTTCGGAATCGTACGGGACAGCGGCGAAGCAGTAAAAACTGCCGTTTCAGGGAGCTCTTTTACGTCCACCGAAATCTACAGGCGGGCGTGATTAACTCCACTGCAGGCTCAACACTTGGTTTAACTACTTTGCTTACATTGCGTTTTCCCAGACACCGACCTTTAATACAACCAACTGAATTAACATATTTATGTAAAGATTTTGTTATTTAATTGCGTGAGCTGAAAATGGCGTCATTGTCCAATTTCTCGAACGAACAAGTGGATCGGTAGGATGAGGAAGGGGCGGAAAATGGACTCCCACTGGTCACTCTCATCATCGCTGATGATTGATTCCTTATATCAATCAAAAACGTAAGGAAAAATGGAAGAGAAGATTCGTCGGTTCTAACAACGCAGCGTTGTATAGATTCAACCCAATCCACTGCAAGTACGCTGGTCTTATAAAAAAGACTTCGAGAAATTCCTAGTCCGTATCATAGTTCCCACCTAAGGGTCAACTGTGGAGTTTTTGAGACATTCCTAACACCAATCGAAGGGAAATGACCGAATGTACAAAACGTGGAGCACCAAACGGATCACTTCAACGTACGATCATAGAGTGTCAGGATTACGATGGACCCAGACTAGTGTTGTTCAGTTCAATTTTAAAAAACTCTGATATTAACCTAGAATGCTGCTTAATTAAGCTGCTTAATACCATCATCACGAGATATTCCTGTTTATAAAGAACTGTTTGATTTAAAAAAGAATTGTAACATAATTATTTAAATACAAATAATAGAGTATATTCCAATATCGTAGCCGTATACAACAACATAATGATAATAAAAAAAAAAAAAAGAAAAGGTTGTATTATTTTTATAGACTGTTTCTATTAATGAATTTTATTGGAAAAGTTGTGTTTTCTGCACAATAAACCGAGTATTATTGTTATCAAACCACGAAGACTAATTTAACGAAATTCAACTTCAAAATTCACAAGTGTAAGCAATTTTGGCGTCAGTCCCAATCAACCCTAAGACGTTGAATGAAATGATTGAATTTTTCGAATATCACAATCATGTGTATTTTGTATGATGGATCTTTGCTTGATGTTTTTACTAACTCAGTGGGACTTTACTTTGACTCAATTTGGACTTGCATAATACAAATAGATAATGTGTTTGGCTCCACCTATTCAGCGCTGCAGCCGGTCATTTTTGAGCTATCGACGTCAAAGTTTGAAGGTATACCCAAAATATATAATATGTAGTTTTAGGGATCTGTTAGAACTGCCCTTATAGCATGGTACCTACTTAGTATAAGATAATATACAGTCATACCATAGCAAAGAACTGAATTAATAGATTTTGTATTCGGTAACAACAACTCTTCATACGACATTAATCCTGATCGTTAAATAACTGCCCAAGGTCCACTCTCTGGCTTATGCCAACTTAGCCCAAACTTCCTCTCCCTCAGTGAACTCTCTAAATTTGTGTTTCCCATCATGGTTAAGTTGCTCAAGATTGATTTCGCTGGTTTCCATTAGCCCGATTTCGTCCTAAATTGTCGTCCAAGAGAGAAAAAAGTTCCGCTGGAGACCGTCCTGCATGTGGAGTTGACTATAATTGAACAGAAATTGTCCCAGTTTCTCCAAAATTTGTGTCCTCGTTCCTTTTCATCCTGACCTTGAAAGTTCTCACTCACCTTTCTGCAATTCCGTTAGTGCGAAGACGGTATGGAGCAGTTTGGACAAGCTCATTTCATAATTCTACTGATGTGTATTGTGGCCCGTTATTACACACAATCATTTCTGGTAAGACAAACAGTTAAATACTTCTTTCATGTATTCGTTGCGGACGCACGACTCAATCACTTCCAGCAATTTTTTAGGAGCGTCTACCACGGTTAGCCATATTAATCCGGGAAAAAATCCTGTCCGCATCTCCCAATATAAGGATTACCCTTATACATGTACCTACTTAATATAAGAGAATACACAATCACACATAACACAGAACTGAATTCATCCATTTCGTGTTCGGTAACATCATCTATTTGTTTGTCAACCAAAAACACACATGACTATATCTTGAAGCCCCCACTGTGTGGAGTCCACAGTATCGATCCGACTCGATATGGTGCCTATTCACTCGACATCAGGTTTGTTACAAGAACAAGCGCAGTATGGCTATTTCACGATCAAGAGGGACAGAAGTGGAAAAATCAACTTTTTCTTTTTTCCAGTGAAAACTTACTATAAAGTTGGCACCAGAACGAGTGCAGATGAGAAGTTCTAAAGGTCCAAGGAGCAGAACAACAACTCGCTAACTGAGATTTGTGTCAGTACGTTCTCTTACGATTTTTGCCTTGTGTCATTCAGTATTGAGTTTTCATTTGAAAAAGTGTTCAAGCCGAGACTTTTGCGACGGAAGTGATTTAGGAAGGTAAGTAGCTATTTCTTAATCATTTGGCTATACAAATTACATCAATTTTGAGAGTTTTTGTGATATGAGAGAGGAAATCGAAAATTGTGTTTGAACATAAATTCATCGTTTTCAATCTGTTTACTATAAGGTTTATTATAGAATTATCCGACTTGGAGATCTCAACGTTTCGTTCGTTTTTTGGTGTGGACATTTTTTCCCGGCTGTGTACGTTAGGAGGACAAAACGAAGCTCTGAAGCTTTGAATGTAGATGTAAATAACTAATTTATTATCATCTAACATTATTCAACAATATTTAATTACCTGGAACAAGAAGAAAACATTAATTGATTGAAAAAACACGATATTTTCACTTTGAATTCCTTTTTTCTCAGTTATACGTCCGTTTGATTGTTCCAAACTATCAGAAGTTTTGAAACATTATTTTACCCAAGTGAAACGTTATTTACTAATTATTAAACCTAATTGACTAATCATTACGTGTTTTTTCTTTCATTTTAGAATTTGTACCTAACTTGCTTCTTTTTATGTTGACGATAGTGATTTTTTGGTTTCGAATTCGGTTCCAATCGATTCAGCGACCCAAGGAAATTTAGAAATAGGATGATTTAATGATCATTTTTTGCAACTGGAGGTTTTTTTCCTACAATTGACCATTTGATGTACGGCACACTGCGGACGGGCATTACGGACAGATTTTGAATCTACGCACCTTGAAACGTAAAGTAACATAGCTTGAGGGGAGTTCATAAAAACTTTTTGATATTACAAAGGCTTGTTATTGGAAATAATAAACCGAAAGGAATCACCAACCCCTTTACGTCGGAATCTGAGTTCTTGATCAATAGGTGGTAAAGTTTGTGTTCTTACTTTCTCAGTTATTGAATAGCTATCGCAGGACTCGCGAGGTATTCGAAAGAAGTTGTTTTTTTTTTCCAAAAGAGGAAGAAAGAAATTGTGAAGAGATAGGGAGAGGTTGAAAATAATACGAAACCAGACGGCAAAAGCCGTGTTTTCCGCCCTTCTGTTTCGAAGAGCTGTGATCCTATTTGAGGTAATGGAGTAAACTTGAATAGCATTATAGAGCCCCGGGATGCGGTATTTAGATGTTATCTCGCCGGGAGAGTCGCTGGGCCGGGGGCGCCGCCCCCACCGCCTCCGCCCGTTCGTTGCCCGGATAAAAAAAAACTTTGCCGTTGAACTTCACCGCCCTCAAAGCTCCCTGGGGGCGGCGAGCGGAGTTGAGGGTTATTTTTTTTTCCTTAGAGAGAGCGCCGGGGAGTCGTAAGATATGCAATTCAGTTTAGAGACGTGTCGCCCTGACTACGACACGTGCGGAACTGCGCTGGGAAATGTCATTGCTAACGAATAAATCGGTAATAGAAGGGGACCGTAAATCACTTCAAATTGGATGTAGAAAAGTAAACAAATTACTGAGAAAGAAGGGAATCTCCCCTCCACAAAGTAACGTATGATTCCTAATTCAACAGTTACTTGACAAGCGCTCAAAAGAATACCGAGGTAACAAGGTGAACCTCAACGGATTAAATGTTAAGCCTCTGCATAATGTTGGAATTACCCTTATATTTCCTATAAGGACCCACTTATATTTCCAACCCAAAAATATAATTTTCTATGGCCATGGAAAGCTTTAGAATCTATGATAAATTTTCAAGTTCTAGTTAATCCAACCTCTTCATCCATAAAGATGCAAGGGACCAAAAACGTGGGTTTTCAAAGGTTTTTATTGACTTAGGCAAGTGGGGTGTCACCCCAGCTATCACGTTGCACGGATAAATTATTCGGGACTTTCAAAAAAAATTCATCATTGAAAATGAACCACAATTTTCCAAAAAATGAACAAATTAAATGGCTACGAAATATCAGGAACAAAAGTTCAAGGTATGACAGGATATGAGGTATTCCATAAACAGCTTAAAATGGGGAAAATGTTGTTTCCAAAGTATGAAATGGTTTGCAAACATTACTTAATATTTGTACCTCGTTAGCTGTTATAAAACGCTCCCAACGGTTTTTCGCCTCCAAACTGGGATTTCTCCGTGAAATCAATACGAAATCGGATAGTTCTCTGGAAAACTGATTCAGTTTTCTTTTCACTACGGTTTTATTAAAATTTTCGGACATGGAGTTG
This sequence comes from Creontiades dilutus, assembly GCA_031894815.1. Taxonomy (NCBI): domain Eukaryota; kingdom Metazoa; phylum Arthropoda; class Insecta; order Hemiptera; family Miridae; genus Creontiades; species Creontiades dilutus. The sequence continues at coordinate 665,655 of JAVIWC010007926.1, forward strand.
AACTTTACGTATCTATAGAAACTCTTATTTTGAAAAGAAGACCGTCTGAATTGCAGTTAGGGTCCTTAAAAGCTGCTTTTTGATTATGAAAATGTAGTAGATGGAGGCCGAAAGCGAAGAATTTTCAACCTCGGTTGATTTTGTCTGCGCTTATGCGAATCCAGTGGGATGACTCGTCGAAATGGAGTTTTTAGCGTCACTATCAGTGGCTTATTTTTTCATGAATCTCGATAAAAATTTTCTCATGGTACTACGAAATAGTACACGAATTCTATTTCATCGAACGGCAAATCTCTTGAAAAATGTGGTTGTGTAGAAGTCCGTTCTTTCGCAGTCTCCTCCTCTTCAGCTTCCAGATCATAACATTTCTTCGTCGTCTAAAAACATTTCTCCGTCTAACGACGTTTTGCACGCAGACAACTTATAGAGGCTGCGCGACAGCCAACATGGTACCGGCGACTGGCAAAACTGCTGTTCGAAAAACTCTGCCGGCCCAGTGGACGACCAGCTTAACAAAGACGTGATCGCCCGTTAATCACATACGCGAATCAGAAAGATGGTAAAAAGTTGAACCGTTTCGCAAAAATCTGGAGAACGAAATCGACATCGACCCAACAGACTTTTTCCACCGGATCCCTCGGCGGATAAACGTTTAAAAATTACACTCCCACCCCTTTCCCCTAGAATTCCACCCCTCATTCCGCCCCTACCCACAGCCTCTGCCACGTCAACCCTTTTTTATCCGGTTTTCCAAGGGTAAGCTTCCAACCCCTTAATTGCTCCGTGCTCTCACGACTCGACTCGTGCAATCTGGATTCTTTTTTCTTTTATTTCAACGCCAACTTGGCTTTGATAACGCTAACTCGGGGGTTTCACTAATAAATGAACGTATGGTCTAGGGAGTTTCGGATTACTGAGAAGGGGGAAAAAAACTGCCGCAAATGATTGAAGCGATACTGCTTGCGTTCATTACCATGGCCCTACACAACATTTGGTTCGCTTTTTTCAGTTTTCCCTCAGGATAAATTCACCTCACAGATAAAAGCATAACTGGGGTGAACAGTATGGGTTTCTGGCTCATGGCAGCGTGTTATTTCACTCAACTAATTAAAATCTTGTATTATGCAACGAAATTATTGAAAATAGTGTACTACTTAACTTGGTAGAAACCTCCAAAATTGACAGTTACTATTCATAACTGAGTTACTCGTATTTGAATTTATTTTGTAATATGTTATTGATGAATCGCACCAGACAGTACTATTTTTAGAACTCCCGTCTGAACCGAGGATGCATCGCAAATCGACATGATGTCGAAACCCACGAACAGAATTACTGAAATATACCTAGATAAAATGTTTGACCGATTATCACTTCACTTGTCGATAAATATATAAATAAGTAACGAAAAACTAGATCACAGACAGCGATATGACTAGTATATTCGTATAGTACCCATCCTTGCAGTGGGCTGCCTGAAGTTATGTTTTATAGCATCCACTCTTGCGTTTAAGGACATACGTGCTATTTATGACCGAACGGATGCTCAAACAACTACCGTACCGAAGTGATCCCATTGGACTCATGGAACTAATTTAGGATATAATAGAATATTTATTTATTGACTGGAATAAAATTAAAGTTTATATATGAAGAATAACATTTAGAAGTCAACTCCTGTCCACAAAATAATTAAAGAAAGCAGAACTAGGCTTGATAATACCCAAACCTACCACTCAAAGTCATTTAACATAACTTTTTTTTTTAAATATTTTTATTGTTACAACTGTAAAGAATATAATACATCTAGTAACTTAACTTTAATATAACTTGGTACACGTTTGGTGGTTCATAGATCACTATCTACCTCTACGAAAGAGTTCAATTCTACTAGCGATTCATAACTAGGTCCAAGCGTTTGGTCCTCTTCAGTCTTCGCACTTCATCCCTGTTGTCCAGGAGCGAAATTGCTTCGACGTTGATGTGATTGTGGAGCCGATTTTTGAGATTATTTTTCTTTTTCTTATAACTTTGTCGACCATCTCAACCTTGAGATCGCGATGCAGATCATTTTTTTGAATATACCATAGGGCATTTACTATGCTTCTCAGAATTTTGTTCTGGACTGTTCGGATGATTTTGACGTTTGCAGGTTTTGGAAGGTTCCTTGTGTGCAGCAGGTACAGGACTGGCCCAAGTAAACTGCCCTGCGGTACCCCTGCTGCTATTTTCCTTGGCCCGGAGTATTCATCTTCATGTTTCACTCTAAAGTGCTTTTGTGTGTGGTACGACTTAATCAGTAGATAATCTTGCTGTGGGAGATCCCTATGGATCTTTGCTAAGAGTCCTTTATGCCAAACTCTATCAAAAGCTTGGGAAACGTCGAGGAAAACAGCTGAGCAAATTTTACTTCCCTCTAGACATTGTCCTATCAAAATGTGATCCTGTGGACTTGGTCTATGGTCGAATGCTGTTCCCTGAACCCAAATTGGTGGTCAGGAATTAATCTTCTGTTCTCGATGATAGGCTTCAGTCTCCTGAGGAAGAGTATTTCAAAGAGCTTGGAGAAGACTGGCAATAGTGAGGTGGGTCTATATGATGTTTTCTCGTTAACCGGTTTGCCTGATTTTGCTATCATAATGACTTCGGCTACTTTCCACAGCCTATTCAACATAACTATAGTTCATATATAATTCTTTTAGCCTAAAAAAAATATCCTATTTAAAAGTATTAACACTGTCACAGGCATCAGGGTTAATTTTACACGCTTAAGAAAAAAGTAACACCTTATAATAAGTTAGAAGACAGTGCAGTACTTGTGAATGAAGCACATCTGTGTTCTGGGCGAATGGCAGCTTTGAATACAAAAATGCAGGATTGCAGCAAAAACAATTCTCGTACATTAAGTGCATTAAACACCCGACAGAGCAGAAATCTTGGGTATTTGAAACTCTTCTTGCGGGCAATAATAATAATAATATTCTGAACGACCTGCAAGGACGATAGCAGCAACTTACCAGCACAATAATCCCTTATCTGAATCAAACAAAAAAAACCGGCCAGTTACATCGACATTTTTGAAATTTCGATTTTTAGGACGTCTTTCTATAGCAAAGCTTTCCCAGTACCGGGTACGCCTACTGCCATTGATCTAGGGGGTTTGAAAACAACTCAATTCAATACGTACTCCTATGCGGACGATTGTTGAAGAAAAGCTTAGGACTTCATTATCAGTTTTTTGGAACTTTATTGAACAGCAAGGTCGGACGGATTTATTTCAGTCTTTTTGTGATCTGCTTATTTTGAATTGTAAATCAAACAATGTTGAGGGCAAGGGAGGGTGTGGGCTCCAAAAATGTGTTTTCTTGGTCAATTACCAAGGTTAAATATTGGGAATGCTGAATCAAAATCGAAATTTACTTAGTGGATTTGTAAACATATTCCATTCGAGCCTTTTAATTTGCGAGTAAATGTAATTTATTCTTTTGAAATAGGCGGCTTTTCTTGTGTGCGAAACGGGGAACAGCACGCCGGCGAAATTGCTGCATTCTTCAGGTTCACAACTCGTGCATATAACAACGGATATCATAGTAGGCGAGATGAGAATAGGAATTGTGGTGAAGTGTGAGCTTGGGGGACAGGAAGGGGGGAAAGGGCTTAGCAAAAACAACGAATTCTCGGATGCGGAGTAGTGAACCTCCTCATATGAGGTCTGCTGGGGGTAACTGTATAGCGCTCCCACGGGCTTGAATTATTATTAATTCACACGCAAGTTTACACGCTCTATTGTTTGAAGCCGGTTCCGGGCGTCAACTGGCGAGGAGTCCCCCGGAATTAGAAAACAGAGCCCGGCCGCGGAGAGCATAAAAATTCTCCAGGAATAACGGATGGAATTCAAACCCTTTCCTCTCGCCCGCTGTACCTTTTCCACAAGGGTTTACCCCACTTTGAAACGACCTAGAAAAAAATACAGTGGAAGAGTGAAAACGAAACAAACAAAAAAATGTCTGGGAGAATTAATTACGGTAGTCCTTTTAGGGGTCATAAAACATTCCGTTGCGGAGCCCATGAGAGCGGATGGGTGCGCATTTCAGCCTGCGGGTTGGTGGCGAGAGGCACTCGATTTCATGTTTAAATTTGATTAAAATTCTGTGGAAATTAAGTTAAATTATCCCGAAAGTAATAATACTACTGGGATTGAATTGATCACGGTTGCTGAGCGAAATATAAGGGCATTACGATATTAAGTAAGTTACAGTACCTAGTTGTGGTTTCATTCTTGCTGTTGGGCCAAATTTTCAGATAATTATCTGCAAATTCTCCCAACATCAAGAATGAAACTACAACTAGGTACTGTAACTTATTATTGTGATTCTACTGTGCCTTAATATTGTAATTCCTCTATATTTCGCTCAGCAACCGTGATCAATTCATTCCCAGTTTCGATTTATACAATGGACAAATTCAGAAATGTGCAGATTTCAAAAATGAATAAATGTACATAACTCCGTTAAATGAATAAATGTTGTATAGGAAACAAATTTTAAAACTTAACCCACAGTAAGAATGAGTTCAAAAGAACTTGGTCACTTCAGTGGAGTAACTGAGCCTCTTAGTAGTCAATTGAAAAGAAAAATGTCCAGTTTAAAAGAAAGAAGAATAAGAATAATGACAAATAAAAATAAAAGAATAATGGAAAGTAAAATGAAAAAATACTAACGAAAATCAGAAACTGCAGGGCTTCATGAATATAATACTTACATGTTAAGAATCATGAATTTCATTATTGCAAAAAACTCATACAAAATTAGAATAAAAACAATAGCAAAATTAAAATTTCTAAAAATGAGTTTCTCTCTTGAGAGCTCTTTTAATGGCCCTTTACACTGGTGAAAATTAAAAGGGTTTTGTACTGTGCAGAACGAAAAATTTCAAAGCCGCTATGCTATTTTTCTATAAAACTCTGCTTGTGTCTTCGGTACCACAATAGCAATCATCATAAAATGTCTAGGAGACAAGATCACCATCGGAAAATGGAATTGAGTGCAAGGACTTCAACATATGCAGCTTTGATGCAGGGTAAGATAAGGGCATTAGGTCCTAATTGTTCAAATTAAACAACTATACAATTATATTGAACGGATACAAATTCAACCACTTAATTTCTCGTCGCGATCATGTTCCCATTTATAGGAGGAAAGAAAATTCCCTGAAACGAATTGGTAAAAGTTTTGAAGGTCATTGCAATAATTTCATTTTCTACGACACACGCGCAAAGGAAAATTTGAGTTTTCTTTATTTTAACGGTCCGAAATGGGACACCTAAATGCTAACGGACTGAAAAATAATTGAGTTTGGTTTGAAATTTCTGAGAGGAGTTTGCTAGTTTTATTTCAATATGCTACAAACGGCAGGGGCGACGATGAGCGAGATACAACCCCCTGGTTCTAAACCTCAACGAGCCGGATCAAATATTTACGAGATTCCGCCCGGAGAGGACTTGACATCTTCGTCGAGATCAAACGGACTCGCAGAAACGCCGCTGCCCACATTTCACTTCCCAAGACCGTTTTCACGGTGGGAAGCGAGAACCAGGCCGCCATATCGCGGTTCACGCCGTTTCAAACTTTCCGGAAGCTCGCGTAGTTTGGCCGGAAAGTTAGCTCAAGTCCTTTTCATGGCCGCCTGCCCCCGTCGGTGGTTTTTTTTTTACCTAACAGCCCAGAGGGTTAAACAAAAGTTGAGCTATTGCCCTAAATCGGACGCAATTGTTTACAAGAAGCTTCATTTTTCAATCAGAACATATTCAATGAGTTGAAAGATGGATAGATTCATTGGCACATTTTGAACATACAGAACAGAAAAAAAAAACTCGGAAAACGGTAAAGTGCCCACGGAATGATAAGTTCTAATGAACTTACGTTCTTCCGTGGAATTGATCTTTATCCCTACTGAACTGAAGTTCCATCCTAATATTTAATAACAGGAGTAAACCGTTTGAAAAACAGGGCATTTTGAGCACATTTTGGCGAATATCCCTCTTAAAATTAGAAATATATTTGTAGTTGCGCAGATTTAAGCTATTGAGAAAAAAATACATTGCGAAGGAGATGGCAAAGCAGGTTTCTCGTTACATCCTTTATCATATGAGCTAAATTGAATCAAAATTGTGAAAGTTATACCTGTTTCAAGAATTTCACGTTAGCGCAAGCGCAGAGCGTACCGCTGATTATATTGAGATGAAATTCGTATGGGATCTCAAGAGGCCTTATCCGCATAGTCCCTCAAAATATGAGCTAAATACATCCAAAATTATGGAAGTTATGGTTGTAACGAGGAAATGCGGACAGACAGACACGGGACCAAAGTTGTTCAGTAGGCTATGAAACGCAAAATGCGAGTGGAAATTTTGAATTCGGACAACAAAAATTTTTTGGCTCCCAAAAGTGAACACAAGGTTTTTTTTGCTTCGCAGACTAGGAAGCAAAAATCAAAGCAACAACATAGGCACCCGTGAAAAGTTCCAAATTATTCTTATGTAGTCATTTATTAGAACTAGTTGCTGTTCTTGTGCTGTATTCGCTTTCACTAACATGACAAACGTCTATTACCCTAATAAACGGAAGTAAATATGTTTCTTTGATAAATACAGTTTTCACATTAAGCACATCAAACTGCCTGTACAATGCCTTGGAACTGAACCGGAATGGTTTATGAAGTAAAATTTTAATAATAGCAGTTCACTGTTAGGTAGTATACCTAGTATGAGACACTGTACGCACTCCGTTGTATCTACAGAGTACTGGGTGACCACTAAAACGGCTGTTGTTCTGAATGGCACGTTTTAGGGCGTATTATATAATGCGAGTGGAAAGTTTGAATTTACGAGAAAAACGCTACCAAATTTAACACATCGGTTTACTATTTTTCGAATGATACGAAATTTTTCATGTCATTGTGCCGCTTGAGGGGTCACTTACAGGTTCATAAATTGCAATGATTTGATTTTTACGGATCTGAAATCAATCGCAGTAGATTTTTCGTCAAAATCATGTGTGTCGAAAAATGACACCCTACTTGCCTATGACCGCAAAACCCCTGAAACGGTTGGCTAGGAGTACTTGTGAGAAGGAACGGACTTTTTACATCAATCGTAAGGTCTTTTATGACAGACATTGCTGATTTTGAATTTGACACAATTTGAGGGGGGCATTATCTACCATTTACTATATGATCGCGAAGGGTTATGTCAGGAATGGTATAGTTGCCCCTTCCATTGAGCTGAATGCGGTAATAATGCTCCGCCATGCTCAGGGGATGACCCAGGCGCTTGAAAACGTCTGATTCACCTCCCAAGGCGACGGATTCTAAAATCGGGAAGAGCCAACTAACCATATCCATCACAGTTATTATTATAAATATTGAAACAAAAACGTTGCCAATCCTAATATACGAGTTGGAAATTGAATAATACGTGATTATCGTCGAGCAACTTTTAGCTTTAGAAATTGCAATTGTTTGCTTCAGGTTGATTTTTACGGATCCCAGTCAAATTTTCGTCCACAATTATCAGAAAATGACACCATATTTGCCAATGTTCGCGAAAACCCCGAAATACTTTGTATTTTGTTAGTTTTTGACCGTTTTTTGGCCCACAGGATCTTTGCATGAGAGGCGATTAGACTCGCAATAAGTTAGGATGCACTAGGCCCCAAAAGGAGATCACTTGTGAAAGAATGGATTTTTTTTACATCAATTCTTAGGTATTTTAATTCCCCTACGGGCATTGCAGATTTTTAATCATGTTATACTGAATTGAAATATTATTGCATTTGTTTATGAAATATGTTTGTTTTGCGATTATAAAGGCTTATTGTTGAACCAAAAATCTATCATCTCCAGCAACTGAAAACATTTATTCAGCTCGTTAACCCGGAGATGCTCAACGTTTTGGACAACGAAGGATAACTCCGGCGCCTCAAGCGAAACGAGCCACTGGACCTGATTGTGCTGTGCAAGTTATAGTGCAAGCCAGTTGTAGTGTCTCAGTTTTACAGTCCTATTCTGAGGGGTAGGTTTGCTGAATTCCCACCCTGTATACCGTGTCCACTTATGAGGTACAGAATTGCTAGATGATGTATCTTAGAATCGGTTGCAATAAATGAAACCACGAAAAAAAAAAAAAAATTATTCAGCTACCGATTAGTAAACCTAAACTTATAATTCAAACCATTTTGTAATCTTAGATAAGAGTTTTTATTCTATTCGTGACAAATATTTCGAGACATGGGGAAAATGTGTCTTTCTGCAGCGGAACCGTTCGTCTTATTCGAGCATTATTGGCGAAATTCGTGCGGGGGCTGTAATGGAATGCTCATTGAATGTGCTCTTTTCATCTCACACGACTTCCCGGCAGCTGTTACGGCGACGTATCATTAATCAAACGTTGACAGCGCACGCGTGGTAATAACGGCCGCCTTTTTAATCTCCCTTTTTCCCTTCAAGTTACAAATCGCCCGCTTTTCAACAGTTGGTTCATATGGATTACAACGGAGGACACACGGGAGGTGGGGGGAGAAAAAAAGGAAGAAAAAAATAATAATTAGTTGACGTAAAAAAGGGTAGAAACGGGGGAAGAGGTTTTGAGCACCTAACAAAGAGCCCTTTATGCGAAGGGTGGGACAAGAGCCGAATACGAAACTAACTTTGATGAATGTCGAGAATTGTGGGATGGAAGTTGGAGGGAGCGGGGGAGCACAATATGTATGACAGCTTTTCATCAAGGAAGTGGTCCCCCCGACCCATCTGATCTCCCCCGCACCCGTGTGACCCTCCGCCGTTCGCCCTTACCCATGCGATTCTCCCGGTACCTCTGTGACTTCGACGACCCACCTCCTGTGAGGACCTTGTGAGTTCTACCGCCTCTTTCACTTTCCCTCTAGAGGAACGGAGAGCTTTTCGGTTTCGCTTTTCACCCTCGTTTTCTCTCATTCAACAATTTTTTTTTTGGAATTTTAATCTTTCCAAGCTGGTGAAAACTCCATCCTATCTTTTCGGGTTCGATTCAGGCGACCCAGATGGTGATGGGGATCTGTGTAAGTGAAGCGAGACAATGAGAAGGAAGAAGGACAATGAGAGAAAAAACAGTTTGTTAAAGCTGAAATGAGGACGTTGAGGGTGACCAGAAAAAGGAAATAGACAGAGCGAATGTGGTAGATGGAGGAGAACGAAGAGATCACATGACATGTGGCAACAACACCAATCATTTGGCAACCTTCCTATTATATCAATGGTCTTATTCACAAGCTTCGTAAAATGCTACCAGAACGTTATGCTACACTCTTGCAGTCCTACATATCCAGCAGATATTTTTGTATAAAACAGGACGGTGCCTTCTCAGAGCCAAAAAACATAGAAGCTGGAGTCCAGCAAGGCAGCGTACTGGGCCTACTACTGTAATTGCTTTACACCTCTGACTTACCCGAAACTGAAGGTACTACCCTCGCTACGTTTGCGGATGATACTGCAATTATAGCGACTGGGGAAACAAACATTGAATCAGTTACCAAGTTAAATCCTTCTATCTCCCGCATTCAGGACTGGACAGTGAGATGGAGAGTCAGAATGAATGAGACAAAGTCAGTGCATGTCGATTTCACTAATAAAAGGATCAATTATGTTCCAGCCTTTCTCCATGACAAGGCTACACCGTATGCTAATGAAGCGAAATGCCTTGGAATGACACTGGATGCCAAACTAAGGTGGAAGTCCCATGTCTAGAAAAAAAAGCTGAGCATGTGATCTAATTCAGAAAAATGTACTGGCTGATGGGCCGACGGTCAAAAGTGTCAGTCCACAATAAGTTAATACTGTACAAGCAAGTCCAAAAGCCTGTCTGGACTATGGTGCCCAACTGTTGAGGTATACGGCCCAGCGCAACCGTGACATTATTCAGCGCTTTCAGAATAATATCCTACGAAGTTGCGTAGTGCATACACACATTTCAGAAGTGACAGACTTCACCGCAGACTTCAGCTGCAGATTGAATCTGTCAATGAGGTCATTCGAAGCCAAGCCATTCATCACCTTTTGAGGCTACAAGATCATGTAAATGAGGATGTCGTCCAGCTTCTCAACAAAGAGGATCTGCTTAGAGGACTGAAGAGAACCAAGCCACACGATGTAATTCACTTAGTGTGAGCATCTTAAAGCGCAAATGTCAGCACAATGAGGACTAATTGATATATCTCAGATTTAAGTACGCCAACTATATATCAGAATTTAAGTTTCCTTATAAGAAAACAAAATGTAAAAAAATCGTATATCAATTCAATTGTCTCTAGGTCCATGTATAAATAGTATTCGGGAGATGAAAATTTGTTCGTTTCGTAATTGATTTTGAGCTGAATATGAATTTAGATTTGATGAATGTCAAGAATTGTAGGATGGAGGGGAACGAGGAGGTCACATGACTTGTTTCACATCACACTCAACCATCAGAAAACCTGAGCCCACCTTTAGGTACCTAAAGCTCTGTTTTCTATTTTGAGAAATGAAAACGTTCTTCAAAATCCAAATCCCTGCTCGCATTTTTTGTTTCAGACCATTCTGGTTAGTACTGGTTTTTTCAATCACCTCTAAAATCTAATCCTCTTACATGAACATTTTGTACTGTTACTTACAAAGATGGCCGAAAAGCTCAGCTTTCCAACGGTTTCCTCAAGTTTGATTTTACTCGGACTGGGGGGAAAATGGCGTTTTTCTGTCGGTACATGTGTTTTTTTACGCGGAATTAAGGGTTCTGGAAATGTGTTGGTGGTGAGGAAAATTGGCTACCTCACGACGGAAAGTGTTTTCTTGGTAGGAGGCAAGTTTTGCGCAATTTTACGGATTTGAATGGTGACACAAAGAAGATCCCTCCACTGTTTAAAACAAAGGAAAAAGGGGAGAATGAGACCTTTGCGTGAATGCCAAAAAAGGTTTTGGTTTTTTGGTTTAAAAAGGTAGGAACGTTCTGGATGAGATATCAAACTGCTAGAATTAATCGATTGTTTTAATTTACATGGGATTGACGAGACGTTAAGGATAATTGCAGAATCGAGGACAGTGCTCGTATTCTGACGCATTATAGTACTTGTCGTTGAAACGGTCCTTCATCTTGTGGGGCGACCTCGAGGCGAAATAACAATCGATTAATTTTAGCAGTTTGAAACGGGACTTCGAGGAGGACAGAGGGCGAGACAATGAGAGGCAAAACAGTTTGGTACACGGGAAAGTGAACGAGAGGGCTGACAACAATAATGACATAGACACCGCGAATGTGGAGGGTGAGAGAGGACGAAGAGGTCACGTGACATGTGGCCACAGCACTCGATCATCCTGGCAAACAACCTGCCGTTTCCTATTCATCCGCTCCAACAAAAGGATATAAAATTGGGCGCTTTTTAATTGAAGAGAGCAAATAGCTTTCAGTAAATAAGCTTTCCCCAAATGTATTCGATTTACCTGGTTTCTGTATTCCTGAATAATCATATTCACATTCGTGAGTAAAGCACGAATATTGCAAAGCACAGTTAATTCGCGGTCATACTTTTTAAGATGTTTCTGTGCAACGAGGTAATTTAGGCAATGTTTCTCCCATGAGAGGAACGCACGGTGTTTCTTTCCCCGCCAATGTAGCCGGAAAAGAAAAATGCGTTCAAAGCTAAAAATATGTGTTTTGGCTCTAAATATGATTGCTATGTTCCACCACCCTGTTACCTTAATATTAGGTGTCTTAATGTACTTTTGCTGCTATAAAATGATGATGATTGACTTTTCAAAGTTACAGGCGGGTGGGATGATTTCACGCGGATGATTCCTGGTATGATTTCACGCGGATTCAATCGAATGGCGTGTTTTTGTGAGAGATTGCAAGAAGAAATTTCAGAACCTTTGGCACCATATGTCTTTGTTGGGTCTGCGCCTTTAAGGTACTAATTAGTGCTTGACTATTGGATACAAACGTTTCGTAGTGTTTATGGAATATTCCACAATTTAAAAACAATTTTCTGGGTTCAATAATTTTCCCAATTTACTGTTCGAACTTTTATTTTTATCTGTGCGGTACCCCTCGTTAGTTGTTTTAGAGCATTCTCAAGGTTTTTTTTCCCTTCAAACTTGAATTTCTTCATAAAATCGAACCGGAGTTACAAAGTTAACCAGGTGTTAACACTGTCAAGTGTTGAGAAATATCCTCCCTGGCTTTTTAGAGTACCAAGGAAATATGAAAGTACCACCTATTCGATTTAGCGTAAAATAATACAAAAAATCCAATTTTTATACCAAACTTAGCTTTGCAAGAAAAGTCCACTTTTCGTTTAAAAAAAGTCGATTATCGTAGGGAAAGCCACATTTTCAAGCATTCAAACAAAATTTTCTTCACCAAACTTCACTGTACGAGCAATTTCGAGTACATCGTTGAAAAGCTGAGATGCTGGCGCATATTTTAGGACTACTGGCTAAATTTGAGAAGTTCAATTTCACTAGACCATCAGAGTTCAGAGAAAAAGGTCATCCTGAACATTTGGCAAAATTCATTTTGCCGAATGATTTTTCACCAATTGAACCAACTTGCAATATTTTTTTGATACACTAGTGAGATGGAGAATTCAATAACCTTCCCAATAGTATGATAAAAATTGAATCTTTCTAAGTACATACGGTGACCGTAGAACTTGAATAACTCAGAAACAAAGCCTCTAAAAAAAAAAATTTTTTTAAAGGCACTTTTTGTCAGAAATGTGTTGCACAATTCTATTCCTAGCCTGTTTCTCTTTCTGGCAGGTTTCTCAGGTTAACACCCTGTATAACGTGGGTTTCTTAGAAAAAAAAAAAAAAAAATTTTCAAAAAAAAAACACAACCCATTGATAGTTTGTGATAAAATAGTGCAATTGGTGGGGTTTTGTTCCATTATCAATCTAGTTTTACACACAAAAAATATTATTATTTTGCTTCCGAGTCTGCGAAGTAGCAGCCTTGTGTTCACTTTCGGGAGCCAAAAAGTGTTGTTGTCTGAATTCAAAACTTCCACTCGCATTTTGCGTTTCATAGCCTCCTGAACTACTACTAAACAAATTTGGTTCCGTATCTGTCGGTCTGTCTATCTGTCCGCATTTTCTTGTCAATTTTGGATGAATTTAGCTCATATGTAGAGGGGCTATGCGGATAAGGCCTCTTGAGGTGCCATACGGATTGCATTTCAAATAATTAGGGGTACGCTCTGCGCATACGCTAACGTGAAATTCTTGAACAGCCGTAATTTCGACATTTTTCAATGAATTTAGCCCTAATTTTGAGGGATTATCCAGATAAGGTCTCTTAAGGTCCCATAGGAATTTCATCTCAATATAATCAGCGGTAACTTTCACAATTTTGATTCAATTTGGCTCATTTGATAAAGGATTTGACGAGGAAGCTGCTATGCCATCTCCCTGGCAGTGTATCTTTTACTTCAAGCGCAGGACGCCGCGTATAACCCTATTTAACTCAATCATACCCATCACACACCTACCTCTCAGTGTGGTATCTCTTTACCCCTATCGAAGTGTATTCATCAATATTCCCTGACCACAGGACTACAGATCTCCACCCGCAATTGTATATATTTTATTTTATGTTTGTATATTTTTGAATTTTGCCAAATAAATGAAACGAAAGGAAACAAAAGCGATACCTTTCTATAGGAGCGCAATAAAAAAAAAAATCGGTATTAAAATATTTCTAGTGATTATTTTCTGCACCTTACAATATTTAAATATATCAAAATATAGCAAAGAAAGAAGAAAAGTTAATCGATGATTGAATTGACACAAATTTCTATGGCGGTTTGAAAAACTATGATTCAGCGATGGAGTCGAAATGGTTTCCTCTCAATCGCAAATTATTTAATGTACTTTCCGAACCTTTTTTGTTCCTCCCTGCTGAAAACTTGTCTAACAAACCCATTCAGATAACTCACAAATGAATTTGGGATCGTCAATTAAAAACCTCCCCTCTCTATTCCCGCAGTTTTTCGTGCGGGGAAGTTGAATGGGGAGGGGCAGGTCGTCCTTTGATTGAGTGTCGGGGCCGCGTTATAACTCGACACGTGAGCCTCCTCCTATCACCACATTCCAGCGCCTACGTCATTATTGTTGCCGCCCTTCTCCTTGTCCTCTTTTGAACTGTTTTCCTTCTCATTGTCCGACACCCCGTACTTCTCATTGTCCTATTTCAATGAATGATGTAACTTGTACATTTTACCAAATCAAAATCAGTAGGATTATTTGCCTTAAACAGAATGCATAACAACAGACTTGAAGAATTGAAAACTTTTGCCATTATGCAACAATAGCAAATTCAATTGAATGGTGCCAAGGAGATTGAGGAGTTGATGTTAAGGTAATCCAAATCAGTGTGCTGAACCGCTTTCAGGTCTACTTCTCGAGATATAGGTCATACACCTTCCTATTTTCTAACATTGATTTTTAAAAAAAAGCACTTAGATATTAACAGTTAATTTATAAATTGCAATCACTCTTTCAATGTTTTATGAGGATCTGAACTTGAAGCCCGATTTTATCTTCTTCCATTGCAGGGTAAAGTTGACTAAGTCAACACAAAAATTCCGTTGTTTTATAAAAACGACAGCAGATAGAATGAATTTGATTCCAAAACTGGATTCCGCATGAAAAATCATGAGAGAATCGCTGTCTTTCATTGGTCAAATATCGGAAGTTTACCCTGTTTTTGAGTCAGGTACATCCTGTAAATACAAGCACGTTCTGAGTTTCTTCTCAGAGAGTTCATTGTCATTAAATATATAAATGTAGATCATTCGGTACCTCTTACTAGTCAGTTCCAACAAATTCATCAATTATATTGATCAATATCATGCTGAACATACATTGTCAATATTTTTCCATTAATTTCATCAAATGGAATGAATAAATTGATGTATCAGATGAAACAGGTACAACCGACACTTTTTTGAGATTTGACTGGTGGAAGTGAGCAATTTTTACAGAGCTACCAACCAAAATAATGAAATTCTGTAATCGACCAAGAAACTTGGCGTTTACCTCCGGATGATTTTGATCAGAGGGTATGGCTGAAATTCAAGAAATATGCGACTTGTTTTAGCATTTCGCAAAATCATTCCACGTAAAAATTGGCAGGGGAAGTAAAAATGGAACATTACTTTCCACCAAAATAGGTTCTGTTGGGAAAGTAAAAATAGACAGGGAAAGTTGAAATAGGCATTATTTTCCAATAAAATGAACTGTTTTGGGAGAGTAAAAATGTGACGCTCCAGCTTTATACTTTCGCGTAAAGGTTTTGAGTAGTTAGTCCATGGCTAATTCATGTACTATGCTAAAACCACCTATTTATATTGTGAAACCACCGCTACAACTACCGAGTCCTCCTTTGCGCATTCCGCAAAACTTCGATGCACTGGCTTTAAAGCAATTAGTTTCATTTGCTTGTATTACTTGTGAATTTATATTTTCTCCTCGATTCTTTACCTCTGACTTCCCTGTCTGAAAACTATGGTTATAGAAAAACGTGATTCAATACGACCTTCCTACTTTCTGTCTCCAATAAATCACTACAGCAAGTCATATCATGTGATTTCGATTGATCTCAATTTTTATTCAACGTACCCAGTACGTATGAAGTACTCAACACGAATGTACATCGTATATATACTTCTACACACATGCGCAAATTTACCATACATTCTTACTTTTTTGGTTTCTGGACATTAAAGTTCTTCCAAAAGCTGTTATTGAATTATTTGCACACAATCCATTTAACACAAATCAGATCGCCCGTTTAAGGGGAAGAACCCGTTTTTCATATGACGTTTCCCAAATGCCGTGAAATTGAGGTTTACCTTTCAAATCAGATGCGTGCGGGAACGCTAAAGTCGATGAAATGACCATTTAGGTATGCGGAAATGAGTTTCCCCACAGCGGCGTTGGGATATTCAACATGAAGGTTTTTAAACGCGCGTGCCAACAGTTAACATATCTGATTATATTCGGGGTGGCATGATTCATTCCGAAGGGGCTGGCTGACCCCTAAACACTCCTTTTCCCCCTTTCACAATTTCATTCACTAAGTTTTTTCCGACACGCATAGGCCTCCCATTAAACAATTAAATGGGTGATGGAGAGAGGAAATGGATGACGTTAATACACCTAATTGAATATGGACATTTGTTGTAACACGACAATCAATTTCCATTACGGGGTCCCCGGTGAAAGCCTGTGCAGCAAGCGCGTGTATTGATGGTACAGCTGCATTTATTATTTCAACACATCCAAACGTCATTGCGCAGGACACGCAAATCAACAACTAAGAAATTTTTCAACTTCAAAACTTTTAGCGATGGCGCTATCGCACTAACTTCCTTCTTCATTTACCAGTAAAATGCTGCACAAAACGTAGACGTTGAGGAACATTGTGGAAGGATAAGCGTATACTACCAATATTCGTGCTGCCGTATTATCTTCGTTCTCAATTTACCAGTAAAAATGCTCCAACTTCAACAAAATTTGTTGAATGGTTTCATTATTTTTGGTTTGGTGTTTTCATTAACAAGCCTTTGTAATCGTGTACCAAGAATCTTTTATAACCTATCTCTCAAACTTTGCCGTCCGGGCGATACAAGCCTATTCTGGCTTTTAACATGGCTATTAACAGTTGAAAACTGTTAACATGTGAGTGATGGGAAATCTTTCAAAGAATTTAAAACTGCAGTCTACACGGGAAGTTTCGAATAGGATCATCTCGCCTACAGAACAGCTTGAACGATTTGCTGTTCTGTCATCAACGAAAACCCTTCTTTGATTCTTTGCAAAACACACCTTGGTGTCTTGCTGGAATCAGGTTCGGCATGTTCACAACGCACATATTTGCCAGTGCATTGTAACCGTACAAAGTGCTCATGGTATACTTGTGTTGAGTTTATAATTTAGACAAGACACCAGTGCTTCGTACGAAATATCACATGGACACTTGTTGGAAAACATTTCATGGCATATCCAGCTGTCACGATTTTCCGCCTCCAATAAACATCATGTAAGCAACCACAATAACTAAACGAAAGAAAGCGCCGGTTATGAAGTAAAAGAGTGTTTTCTATATTCTGACATATCTCATGTTGTGCGCCGAAACTCGCTGATCATTTTAAGATCTTCCATCTGCAGATGATTTGATGATCTCTCATTTTAAGCTTTTACCATATTCGGTTCGGAATTTAGTCAACTATTGGGAACATACATCGATAGATCCATACATATATAGTTCACGCAAAATGAGTTTTATATGTAAGATGAACCGGAAGAAAATTACACAACATTGAACTGGATTCACGTTGCATCGTGATAATTCTACCATTAGTGCTTCAGTTCTATTTCATCACTTATTTTTCTTTGATCGAGTTGCTTCATTTTGTTTGTTTTATTTTATTTCATTTTTTTACTATGTCCATAGGAGTATCTTATTGAATGGCTGAATAAGCCTAGAGGTGGCTAACTCTTTCGCAGCTTCCCCTATCTGCAAATTCTACAGTAACCAATTCAAAATGAATCAGAGCTTTGAAAGCCCCAAACGGGCATTTAGTGCTTACATAAAATGAATTAACAAAGTAAATATAGGAACATATCATCGGAGAGAAATACATTTGAAAAGTAAGAATCGTCATCATAAAAACATAATAAAACAAT
Source organism: Creontiades dilutus (assembly GCA_031894815.1). Taxonomy (NCBI): domain Eukaryota; kingdom Metazoa; phylum Arthropoda; class Insecta; order Hemiptera; family Miridae; genus Creontiades; species Creontiades dilutus. The sequence continues at coordinate 683,409 of JAVIWC010007926.1, forward strand.
AAACGCAGAAAAGTACAAAGTGAATAAGTAAATATAAATTGTCAAGCTCCCATTCAACACTGCTGGTCTTGCTGGGTTAGCAAGATGGAATTTAGTTGAAGCGGGGTTACTAACATACTCAAATTGTATAAAGCAGAGTAAACGCATCAAAGAGTAAATTCGATTTACTACGGTATTAAAAAAGAACAAAGCTCATTATGATGAAAGTAGAGGAAGTAGGAACGTGCTTTTCGTACTACGGAATTGTGCCAGTTCTGTGAGGGGGTACCAAACATCTATTGATATCAAAACATCTACGAGAGGAAGAAAACTTGTACCAATATATACACATGTTTATGGAGGAAAAGCTGTGATTCAAAATATGAAATCGAAATAAAATCGCCAAATTTTGGGAATTGTGCACCTCAAACGATACGTATAGAGGGTTGTAGAAGTGGATGTCAAATACCTGGGAAGGAAATAGTGGAACGTTCGAATGCACAAAAAAGAAAATATCAATGCTCAAGGAATGTGGAAGAATTAAAACTGACTGAGTACTGGAACGGTCATGAAAATTGTCGAGAGAAAAGTCAAATAAGTGTAAATATTTCTGGAGTATTGATTTTTCAATAAAATAAAAAAAGAAGCGAAAATTTTAATTTGTGAAGTTATTCCCTTCAAATACAAATCATCTCGTTGTTATTATTATTGTTCATTGTTTCATTAATTTAGTTAGACTTCATACAAATGACGTTAAAAATGTTTTAGGTATTTGTTTTGTCATATTACAAATTTAATCAATTTTTGTTCAAATACTATGTGACTTTGAACCAATATAATTCAGAGTTTGTCATCAGGATGAAAGAAATCTTGGAATTTCGGAATCGTTATTACTCTTGGTTTGATTGGTTAAGAAAAGTGCACAACCATCTACAAAAGAAGAAATGCCGACTTTCAGTAAAGATTGAATTGATGCGGCTTGGAGGTCCCATGAGTAGGTTGGCAGGTCCACCAGTGGGGCTCTCTTCTACATCCAGTTCTTCAAGGAAGAGTTTATTTAAAATCTTTAAAGCAATTTTAAATCAATTTAAATGCATTTGTAAAAGGGAAGTGCCGTTTCTAAATTCTAAATTGTCAAAATTGCATAAGAAGGAAATTGAAAAATTTGAGTGGAGATTCGGGAATGTTGCTGAAGTTGGTTGATATCATCACAATGAAATTTCAAAATAGCAGCCATACTGTGATTTTTCTATTCCATTCAATCTACGCCGTTGCAACAATGCTCCTATCTACAAACGAAACTCAGTTTTGTGCAATAACTGTCTACTAAACCACTACGGATCAAAACAGTCCACAAACAGAAAGAAAAAAAAATCAGAGCGAGCAACAACTAAGGGATCGTTTGCGAGGTCTGATAAGAAGGTTGGCTCACCTGTCGCCAGAGCATTTTTTAATGATCTTAGAGAGGACTTGATGAAGTTCAGAAGTGGGGCAGTTCCGCTCATCCAGGTTCCTCCCTTCAGAAGTGTAAAATTTCTCTTCGGCAGGGAGGAGGGAGATCTCCTGCAACCCGGAGGATCCAAAATTGGTTTTCATGCAATCACACTTTGGAAAGGGACAATTCGGGGTTGATGCGGGATTTCGATCAATTTTGTTACGGGAACGAGTACATTGGGCATGTAAATGGGAACGAGTCGTGGATATGTTATAAGGGTTTGGAACGGAAAACCATAACACAAAGTGGTAGATAAATAAGTCAGATATTTCGAATTGTGAAGACACCTGGAACTGTTGATATCAAAGGAATTAGATGGTCTCAATAGTCATTCACGTACTTATCGAGTACTAGTATTACGCCGCGATGGTACTAGGCGTTTACTGGTTAGTTTTGGAAGAAATAATTGGCTCTCAATGTCCATAGAAGTTCCGAATTAGAAGGTTTTATTGTCTCTATCTTGATATGGTGCTTTTCCGTCTAATTCAATGTTTTCCGCAATGAAGTCATATTTTTGACATTGTTTGAGACAGAAAAGTGCGATTGGAGGTGTTTTAGTCACTTTTGGTCGGTTTAATTGTTTTATGTTGTTGGGTATTGTGGTAGAAATATCATTGTATATTCTTGTTGAGTATACAAATATTTTGCTTCCGAGTCTGCGAAGCAGCGAAAGCCTTGTGTTCACTTTCGGGTGCCAAAAAATTTGTGTTGTCCGCATTCAGCTCATATTTTGAGGGACTAGGCGGATAAGGCCTCTTGAGGTCCCATACGAATTTCATCTCAATATAATCAGCGGTAACTTTCACAATTTTGATTCAATTTAGCTCATATGATAAAGGATATAACGAGAAAGCTGCTGTGCCATCTCCTTGGCAGTGTATTTTTAATTAGAATAATTTAGAGGTTTGCTTCGTAAACTTCATATTTCAAAAACTACATTTATCACTGGAAAATACCTAAGCTCTAATTTATTTACCTACCATTTAAAATATCTTGAATATCCTGAATCACCAGTCTGTCAAAATTACCTGAGTTGAGTCGCGTTGAAAAAAGTCAAACTGAAAAGGGAATAGTTGTATTCGATACGAAAAACTGTGACTTCATTGTGAAAAATGTTGAATTATATGAAACACTATCGTATCAATGGAACAGTACATCAAGGTAAGGGAATGTTCTGACATTTATTTATTATTTGGCTGGTAGTGGTTCTATCATGAAATATATGCAAGGGAATAATATTTCTAGTATATAATGATATCAATAAATCTCTTTTTAACAAATTTTCTAAGGAAATAAAGCTATTGTAATTCTTCTAAAAACTTCAAAATAAAAAAGTTCAAAAAAATTTCTTCCTAGGAACTTGTTTTTAGGCATTCTAGAACGTTTATTGGGTTTTGTCCCAAATAGAGTAGACAAGGAGAAAATTTAAAACATATTAATTGTTTTGTCCATTGCAATATGGGTTATTTGCATGGTGATTTCTAAACTCGAAGAATGGTAGGAGTTCAACTTTTAAATGGTTTAATGAGATCTCTCTTAAGTTGCAAATAACTTATGCTTCCATGTCGTTTAGTAAAATATTAGAAAAGTAGACCCAGCGGATGGTCTATTGGCCGTTTTCATAACCGAGCTCAGATACAATTATTTGTACCAATATTGGGTTGAGTAAATCAAACATAACCACGTATATCCACGTAAGCGATAAAGTAGCGTTGTTATCCACACAGCAACGAAAAAATCAGCGCTTTCGTTCAAGTTGTAGTAGGCATTGGAAACATTTTTCAAACTGGAGTCTCATTTTTGAACCTCCGGAAGAAATTTCAACTGCCGTAGAAAGAATCTGAGGAACTTTATTTCAATATTCAGTAGAAAATTGAGAGTTGAAAAATAAAGCCTAAATTAAAAAAAGACAATTTCATTGCCTTTGTCGATGTGCGTGAACTAATAAAGATAAACGATATCGAACGCGAACGGCGATCAGTCGTTTCTACTACGGCGGGTAATTTAGAAGAATGGACCCTAATAAAATTCAGAACTCGGTTATTAACAACTTCCCGGGGTGAACTTAGTTTCCGCGACGCTTGTGCGAGAGCTAAGAAAAGTTGGTAGGTCGAAAAAGTTAAGAGAAGGTGATTCATATAAACTGCGGCAAACTTGGGAGTCTTATTGGACATGCAGTTCGCAAAGGAAAAAACAAACGTAGGTAGCACTTCAAACAAAGTCGGAAAATTTGACGGGTAACACAGTTTTGTTATATTGGTACGGTATAATGGTCCGTGTTGTATTTACATGTGTCATTAAGGAGTATTTTATTGCATTATGGCTTTAAATATATAAAGTTTTTCATCTCACGCCATTTTAGTTCCAGCCAAAATTAGTTTCTGTACGGTGAGCAAAAAAACTTATTGGTACACCCCGTAAATCCTGTTTGAATTGTTCAATATGTGGGTGGCATGTTGGTATCCATGGCAATGAGTTTTCTGATACTTTTGCGTGGAAAGCCATTCTCGAGATAACTCATTGAGGTGTTGCCTAAGCCCATTTATGATCAAAACTTCTACTAAGTTTTTTAGAATCTCCTACATTAAGGATCCTCTATGTATACAAGACGGAGTCAATTCTATGTATCGGGGATGGGCGTTTGGTAGGGTGGGGTCCCAGGTTTGCGTGGTATCCTTTAGGAATTGTGATGGTTGACCTTTTGGTGACGCAACTTCCAAGGAGATTCCGAATTGTGGGCAATCAGGTTGCTACTGGTCATACTTTTCTTCCCCAAACGCACCTGCTCATTGCAGTAGTTTATGTGTGAGCAGGAGGCGTGGGGTGATCAACCCATCTATCACTTTCTTCCCGAAAACTACCCAATCCCTAGGAATATCTAGATTTTACAGATTCAGTATCTATACATTCTCGATCGAATTTCTACTAAGCTTTGGAGTGTGCGAATTTCACAGGATAGAGCGATTATTGAATTTCAGGAGACACACAAATATGATCAACTGATCAATCCAAATAGGTATTTTTCTTGAGAACAGATTTACGTGCTCCATGCATATCTCCTGAAATTCAATAATCGCTCTATCCTGTGAAACGCGCACACTCCAAAGCTTAGTAGAAATTCAAATGATGAACGCAAGCCAATTGAATAATAAACCCCAGTGAAAGAATTTGCAGCGTTTTTTCAATTGTAATCCCACATGACTGAATAGATCACATGGCTGTTTTGTGGTCAATACAATACAACACAATACAATACAATAATTGTATGTATTTTAATCGATTGTAGTCGCTGTACTAGAGTTCTCCGTAGTATAAGATACGAATCTTTGGGGATACATTTCTTTGTGTGTATAATAAATGTATAATAATAATAAATGTATGTATTGTATAATAATTGTTTTATACAATTATTGTATTCGAATACTTTTGGGTATTAAAAAAGTATTCGAAAAAGTAATTGCATCGCGCGAATACAAAAACAAGTGGGTCTGGCACATAGCTTCCTCGTATCCATAACATGACTGTATAGATCATTGAAAATTATTATTGACTAAAGAACTTCGTTCAATTAGGCGAAGTAAATATTGAATAAGGGTAAATTTATTGTTATGCAGGAGCATAACTTGAGGAAATAGAGGTAAGCATGTTCAACTATTGAACAAACTATAAAATATACCTAATAAGTCCGAACAATCCCTGAAAATTTCATGGAAATTGGTCAAGAACTCCCGGAGTTATGCGCGTAACAAGGATTTTATGTTTGCGCATGCGCAGAGACTACTATTGATCCGGGGGTCATGAAACCTATAGGGGACCATCTACACCCCCACCCGCACAATCCCTGAAAATTTCATCAAAATCGGACTATAACTTCGTGTAGTTTTGCCCGTAACAAGGCTTTGCTGACAGACAGACACACAGACAGACACGGAACCAAAATTGTTCAGAAAGGTCTAAAACGCTAAATGCGAGTGGAATTTTTGATTTTGGAGACAAAAAAATGTTCACATTCCGAAAGTGAAAACAATGCTTCCGCTACATTAGTAGACTCGGAAGCAATAATTGATTACTCTCGTTATTCGATTACTTTTACGAATACTTTTGTAATCGCAAATGTGATCGTAAAAGTATTCGTTAATCAGGAAGGCCCATCTCTAGTGCCCCCCCCCCCCCTCAAGCTTCATGACTTGACCCCCCCCCCCCCCCTAACTTCATATCGCACCACCCCCAAGCTTCATAACGCTCCCCCCCAAGCTTCATAACGCACCCCCCCCCCCCCAAGCTTTATAGCGCACCCCCCCCCTTTATAGCGCAACCCCCCAAGCTTCATACCCCCCTGTGGGAAACCCTGCGACTAACCGTATAATAACTAATGATAAATAACCAACCCTATAATAATAAATAATAATCACACCATCAAAGGAAACAGTTGATTGATTGATCTGCTTCACGAAACAGTACACAGCAGAACGGAAAGAGAAAAGAAAAACAGCAGGGAAAAGAGAAGGTGGATGGTGGTAGCTAGGTGATGGTATAGCTACGTATAGCCAGCGTTCCCCGCGGAGGTCGGGGTAGTAGCGCTGTCCCGGAATTTATACATGCATAATACATATTTAAGAACGTGTATGCACATTGTGCGAATACTCTAGTTAGAATATATACCTATAATCAGGGGACTATTTTCGATATGCTGCCTATTTCGAGGTGTATGAGTGTGTGTTCAACCACGGATAGTCGTTAAACTCATAGGTAGTTTGTGCCACAATCACACTAGTGAATTTATAAGTGCATATTTGCACATTAATGGAATACTCTAGTTAGAATATAGGTATACGTATAATCAGCCAACTATTTCCGATATATTGGCTGTTTCGAAGTGTTATTTGTGTTTGTTCAACTACGGATAATCGTTAAACTCATAGGTGGTCTAAGCTGCAATCACACTAGCGAATTTATACGTGCATAATAAAACTTTAAGAACAAAGATGGTTCGAGAGAAAATAGGAGTACTATCAGAATAAAAAAACCCCCTTGGGTTTTTCCTCGAATTTGGTCTGAGGAAAGTCTGAAACGGATTTGTATCATGTTATTTATTCCTCTTGTGCTTAGCTGGTACTACAACCTCCACTAGACCAATTATAATCTATTACCTATCCTTCTATTGATCAATCATTGCATGGGACTTCCTAAACATGCGGCACCTACCTAATCTCAGCGTATACGATTTTTGATTAGAGATTTTGTAGGAAAATACTTGGTACTTACCAATCCATGAAGATTCGCGTTTAGAATAGATGGTAGATGAAGATGGAAGGCTTTTTTCGCGAACACGACACGGAGTAGACTGCCGGAGACGCGCGCCCGAACACAGACAGGAGAGAACTGGTCGAGGCCGCCCGCTCTCCTATACGAGGCGGCCGGCGGAGGGAAACTAGGGTGTGGCCGCGGAGCCCGAAAACTTCGTGTTTTCGAAGCCCAAGCTTTTAGGAGCCCAAAAACTTCGAAAACACTTACTTTTTGGCGCAACTTCACAAAAAACACTTTGAAATAAACTTGAAAACAGACTACCATGTCTTACTCATCAAAAATATAGGAACTACTTTCGTAATAGCAATAATTCCCTCGAAAAATAGACTAAAAATAACGTTTTTCGTAAATGTGCTGGCCCATTTGAACGATCACTGGGTAACAATGATACTGATCATATTCCCAAAGACATTAAGTGGTTTACATAGCGTGAACGGTAAGAATGTGATCCTAATGAAATTGATTTGATAGCGTTAAACCGTTCAATCTCGACTTCCCTCCACATTGAAGCAAAACCGGACCACTAGAACTTGAGGGAATGATGGTAGAGTTGGGTGGTAATTAATTACTTTCCTTAATTAATTACTTTTTAATTACCAATTACACTACTTGGTAGTTACAACTCATTTACCAATTTCTTTATTTGGAGGACGAGTAACTACTCTTTTTCAATTAGTGATTGTAATTAGTGTAACTGATTCTAGAGTAATTAATGCAATTTGTGGTAAAAACGCTGCAAATTCTTTCACTGGGGTTTATTATTCAATCGGCTTGCGTTCATGATTTGAATTTCTACTAAGCTTTGGAGTGTGCGTGTTTCACAGGATAGGGCGATTATTGAATTTCAGGAGATATACATGGAGCACGTGAATCTGTTCTCGACCAAAATACCTATTTGGATTGATCAGTTGATCATTTTTGTGTGCCTCCTGAAATTCAATAATCGCCCTATCCTGTGAAACACGCAGACTCCAAAGCTTAGTGGAAATTCAAATCATGAACGCAAGCCGATTGAATAATAAACCCCAGTGAAAGAATTTGCAGCGTTTTTTTATTGAACCTCAATACCCCCCACAATAAAAACATCTATAATTTATCAAGTCCTTTGGCACTCGTATTGCGTTAAAACTTCCCCAAATCCAAATTTAAACGATGTAGCCAAAGGTAGACAGATGTAGAGGGGGCACACAAATATCATCAACTGATCAATCCAAATAGGTGTTTTGGATGAGAACCGATTTACGTGGTCTATGCATATCTCCTGAAATTCAATAATCGCTCTATCACCTGTAAAACACGCACACTCCGAAGCTTAGTAAGATTCAAATCATGAATGCAAGCCAACTGAATAATAAACCCCAGTGAAAGAATACTTATTTGCCCCAGTAATAAATATTGAATAATAAACCCCAGTAATAATATTGAATAATATTTACCTATGTATTATCAGAATGCTTCAACCCGTGTATCGGCTTCTAACTACACTACAAGTATTCACATCGGCTATCACTCCAGTATCCACATTCACTACAACTCGGCCGGACATCACTATGTTACAAACAAACAATAATAAACCAAAAAACGCATATGTTGGCACCATAAATCGGGCCATACATCGGAAATGGTTTGACCTACGGACGTGGGGAAGGGCTCATTCGATTCCTAATGGTATGTTCTTCAAATGGGAAAATATTTAGGCCAATTCGACTAGTTTTGAGGTTTTCAGGGATTTTACAAAACTTTTACAGCCCTTAAAGGGCACTTTAAATTGAGTGAGGGAGCTGGCTCAAGAATTAGGGCGTCGTCGGACCAAGATGGATTTTTCCTGAAAATTTCAGATTTTTTGCTCCAGCCGTTTCGGAGATATCGTGCGTACGGCGTACGGCGGACGGACGGAAAATTTTTATTGCAGATTCGGATTCTACACCCTTTGAAACGTAAACCATGAAATTTTCGGGGGGGGGGGGGGGGGGTTAGAATTTTTTTTTCAGAGCGATTACAATGGTTTATTATTGAATAATAAACCAAAATTGCTTACTATTTCACAACGCTCTTTATTACTTTCTTATCAGTTTTTTTTTTTTCAATTCTACGAGGGGTTGATGGTTGTTTCGTTTCTCTCAAGCGGATTATTCATTTCCTCATAATCTTGTCACTGAATTAGAAATGAACTAGTTATCTTGAAATCGCAATCGAGTTTAACGAGCGTGCTTCATAACTCGAATTCTCATCAAATGACATTTTACGCTCAACGAATCACACGGTCTACTGTTTTCTCCTGAAATTGTATTGACTTCAAATGTCAATTTTTGGTTCAATGTTGTCAACAATATCCTGTTTCAAATTTATCAATCGTTTTACATCCAAGTCAAGCGTTACTTGTTTTAGTAACTGTGGATGAAAATTTGACTGGAATACGTCCCAGACCAGTCTTAGCTCCTCTGACTTGCAAAATATCACTATTAATGGTGAAAATGTTAAAAACGGGTGTTGATTTCTATTTTTTAAATCCCAATTTGTTTATTAAACTTTCTCCATTTTACGACTTGATATTCAGGAAAAGGTCGGAAATAATAACCTTTGTGAAATAATTTGCAGAGTTTTTACATCTTGGAACAAATCGAATCAATACATTTGGCGATGAGAGAGAAAAGCGAAACTCTGAGAAGAACAAAAATTTCGTAATCCTCTGTCAAGCAATCTTGAAAAGTTTATAAATCGTCACCTGGGCAGTTAAAAACGGAGATAACGTCATGGTTTGGTAGTGCGGTGAACCACAATCTCCGCATCTGCAGTTATTCAAATGGATGCTGTTCCATCAACAAACAGTAGAATAATACGTAACTAATCGAAACCACTAATTTTCCAGCCGGTGTCCTTGTCGAGAGAAGTTCAAGTAAAATACAGTTTTGAGCTATTCGCTAATACATAACTGATGGTTAGAGCGCTCAATGCCCCTGACACGCACACGTTCACAAGCTACCTTTGCTGCTCACAAATTTATACATTCAAGCTTTTAACACAGGTGAATTCAAGGTGTAAATTATTCTATTATTTCCGGAAATTCATGAAGGTGAATAAATCACCGTTCACAGCACATGGGAAACTGAGACCAGCTATTCATTTATTTATGTCATTATATCGATACAAGTTATTGGGTTGATTGATGGTTCTTCAAAAAGGTTCCCTATAACGGGCTGAAAGTGATAGTGAAAAAGATAAGGAATTACATAGCCGCCAATTGATACTGTATGACATGACAATTGATTTGGTGGTTATCAGTTGAGTAAAAAAATATTTATTTTAATCTTCTCAAAATCTGTTAGTTTACTTGTCGTAATACCCATACAGGAACAAAACATTTAACTATGAAACAGAAATATTTTGTAAAAATCGAGCTTTTATGCGCGAAGCTTCTATCAAAAACTACTGGACCGAATTTCACGAAATCGTGTGAAGTAACATAAATTTGCCCACTCTGAGCCGTAGGGTTAAGTTCTCTACAAAAGGTGACTTCTCATGTTTCCTACAGAGGGTTGTTTACCTAGTTTCGTGATATCGGATCACCACTATTAGATGATAAAGCTACAAAATCACCTTAAATCAAAAGTTACGAGCCATCAATGAGCAAAGGATGATGGTGCCCTGCGTGACCTAATGGGGGCAGCTGCCAATCTAAATCTGAAGGTGAATAATTGGCAAGGAGGGAGCTGTCCGCTATTTTCGCACAAGTTCGACTCAACTCGATTTTTATGCATCGCCAGTTATCATCATCATCATCATCATGATTTGGTGGCGAATCGGCAATTCGTTGCTGATTAAACTTCAATAGAAAATTGTTGTTTGAGCTCTCCGTATACACTCGATATCTTATCACCCCATTTCGGAATATATCCAACAACAACAAATTTGAAGTCTATCTAATCCACCTCCTCCCTTACTTATAACCGTCGAACAGTCTTATGGTGAAATTGAACGAAGAAAGAATCAATCAAACGGGTTTGAAGTATCACAATTTATCAGTATAGCTTCCGTCACTATGAAATTTGAATTTACTAGGAACGGAAGACCATAATACTGTATGATCGTTCGTTGGCTCCCCAGTAGGGAATATTTTACTACCTCAAAATTAACATATCAAGAACGCCCGAAAGGAAGGGATACTTTTATGTGCTTATCAAATTTGTTTATGCAGTTGATCCGAAACGGTTATGAACTGACCACAGGCTGCTGGCTGTATCCACAGCAACTGTTCGGGATTTTTTAGTTCACCGTTCTGAGAGCCAGGCCGGAACAGTCTTGAACTAGTTCTGACTGATAGAATCCCCGTTGATTTTGCTTGGTAGATTTTACGTTTGCGCGAGCGCAGAGTGGCTTTGCCTTTTGAGCAATAGTCCATATGATGAGACTACTACAAGGATCTATGGACACACGAATGACAGACAGACAGACACATACATACATACCCGAAATGAAAGGTCATCACAATGGTCTTGAGATGCGAATGGAAATTTTTATTTTTGGGAAACAATGTTTTCCGCCTCCCAAAGGAGAATACGAAGGATCCCTGTTGGTGGACTCGGAAGCAAAATTAGTTTTGTGTTGTACATTATCGTTTTCTACAAATTTTTCAAACACATACCATATCCCAGATTAGTGGGATAGCTCAAGGATTAGGTTTTAAAATAGTTGAAAAAGCATTTTTATGCTGCTAATTTTCCACCCTTGCTTGAGTTGTCTCACACTGGATCAATTCTCATAGGGTGTATTTTCATTGACGAGGCCTCACCTATAAGAACCAGCTTCAGAGGACGTCCTAACAACTGGTGAACTATACTCGCAAAGGTGATTTAACGTTCCTGAAAATTTCACTTCTGGAACTCAATGAATCCCATCTAGATATGAAATACAAGCTGCTTCAACCTTCTAGAAGATTGAGATCTTTCACATTCTCAGAGTGTCAAGTTTGGCTTCCGTCTTGAGGGAACGGTATTTAGGAAAAATGCCAAATCATGAAGGGACATTTTTTTGTATCTTCTTCAATCTTCGGTCGCGTTAGTCCGAATGAAAATGTCCCACGTGTCTCAATCCAACAAACTCTGTCAGATATATTCTTCAATTAATTAATAATTGTTTCTTGTCAAGATAAAATCGATGTGGTACACCAAAAATATTTTGATATAATCGAATAAACAAATTCTTTCCTATGAACACACTACCTGTACCGACTGTGACTACATAATTCAATACCTATAATTGAAGGAACCAGCAACATTTCTGCTCTGAAGTTGTATGCATATTCAAATTGAAAAATTGTTGCCCCTTAACCACGGGTAGTGAAATAGAAATTGAAAAAAATTGTTTCATTTTTTACATCAATTCGATCAGAAAGAAACACTGAAGGTGAGATCAATTCTATAAATCTGAAATTTCAATTTCATCAAAAAACTAACATTAACATCAATCCCCTAATCGTATTTCGTATGAATATTTACACTTTAGTTTATTATTTTCAATAGTGGACCTTTGCAATCGACAAAGAAAATAACGTTTGAAACCCCATCAAAATTTGTGGAATCCAAATATCAAATTTAAAAAAAACCGTCCGTTGGACCGTAAGGAGCTTTTCTCCGAAACTACTGCAAGAAAGTTGATGGGATGGGTAAAAAAACACATTTATGGTCCAGCTGGGACTGGATTCACAACATCGATCTCAGTCAATCCAAAAGAGTAAAATAGAAGGGTTGAGATTTCATGTTACTTATTGATTGAGACGTGCCTTGATAGAATCGAATGAGCGAACCCGGACGGCTTTATGCTCATCCGGTGGCTAGAACTAAACAACATAAACACGAATGAGAAAGTGAACGTGATTGGACGTAGTAAACATCGCGCAGTATCATGTGAGGGTCGCAACAGATGATGCAGCATTTCCAAGACAAATTAAACTTATTGAGAAGATGAGTGAAATGAGATACCTAGATAGGGCTACAAGAATTGGTAGCAAATGTTGTTTTACTAAACAGTTATGGTAGAAGTTAAACCTCTTGAAATGGATTAATTCAATTTTGGACATGTTCCACTGTTAATCCGGAGGTCGAGGAAATTTATATGGGAGCGTCTAGGATCTAACCTGAGCCGTAATCATAAATTTGATCATGATAAAAATTAACATGGGCAGACTGAAGTACTAACAGGAATTAGACTTTTCGATCTTGTAGGGCAGTTTTTTACCTTGTTGCAAAAACAAGCAGGAAATGATATATTTAAATAAATTTTAATCATGAGTTAAACACCGCATCAAGACATACGTTTTTACATATCCCCGTAAGACTATGTGTGAAAATACCATGACAAGGAATTGAGTCTTAAAATACGAATTTGCCGACTGTCTAGTAGTTTTTGCAGCTTTTGCAGGTGAGGTCTGAAAACGTTGGGGAACTCGTACGGCGCCGGAGGACTTTAAAAATACTGAGTCGCTGGGAATTCCTAAGCGCGTTGTCACCCGGCCCGTCCCCAAATACGAAAATAGCATTTCAGTCCTCGCCGTTTCCCCCATCAAACAATTTATTTGTCTTTGTGACGGTCTTGCTGGAAATGACTCAGAGAGTGTGTTGATCCAATATGTTTGTGTCAACTGTGAACGGCTGGGATGCGCCAACGTGTCAAGGGCAAGGTGTCTTTTAGTTTGTTGTTTCCTATTTTAACCCCTACATAAAATTTGATGAATCTGAAATGAAAAAATAATCCGACCGTCCGCAAACTTGGGTCAAAACTCGCATTTGGGTGTAGTTGGAACTGAATTCTCGCCATCAATCTCAGTCTAAAGGGTGAAATCATACAGACGGAATATTGAAAAATCCGAATATCGAAAAATTTCGAAACAATACTCAAGTTTTTATCTTCATTAATTATGGACTTCCCTTCAATGAATCGAATGAGCCCACCACCACCGTTTTACGTTCATCCGTTCACTATCAAAACAGACAAAAACATTTTAAAAAACGTCGACGAGAATGTGAGTGAAAACTGTCGTGGAAATCGTAGTCTAAATAATTTATGTGAGGATCGAATCAGCTGATATAAGTGCAGTGGAATCTTGTTTCAACAGTACCCTTTGAAATCGAGTTTTCCAAGTCTTATGTAATACAATGATGTAGAAGTGAAGCGTAAGTGTTTCATAGCTTTTTCGATTCAAATGAAAGGTTTCCGAAACAAAACCAAGGTTATCCATTTGAAAATATAGGTATTTCCTTTCAAAATAAAGATTACCTTTTTGTTCTTTGGAATACTTCCAGCTGACATATGTTCCTCGACGAGATCGGACTCCTTCCAAATGTTCACGACTGGATGGCTCAGTTTTGCTCGAAATTCGACCACGGTCGAAGATTTTTGCACCGGAGCAAGATCGAAACGTTAGGAGTGAAAAAGGGGAATAATCAATGGCTAGAATACGCTACGTAAAGAAGGGATGCACGACATTGATAAGGATTACATAAAGGAGGAAAGCACGCGTGAGGAACAAATCTCCTTGATCATGCGTAAGGAATAGTCCATATCAAACTCGATAGAAAATGGACAGGCAGGATATCATTCTCTTGTTTTCATCAAGTGTTTCAGACAATACAGTGAACGTATCTTAACAATCTCCATTTAGAAACGAAAGATCTTCATTTTGAAATGGAAAGCCTTTATTTTGATTTGGAAAATATTTATTTTGTTTCGGAAAACCTTTAATTTGTCTCGAAAAAGCTATATTTTATCGCGTTTAATTCTAGGTGTTCTATTCTTGGTTTTCAACGGTGAAACCATGTACCGTATATTGCACCATTGTACGAATTTTCGTTTCAGCTTTTATTTCATAAAAACGGACTAGTAAACCTTGGTATTGACAGAATTGGTCATTGGACATCTAGGAGTCGATTGACAAGGGATGGAGACATGGATCAGCTGAAGGCTAAGGCTGTTGCTAATTTCGTTACTGATCGATCTACTACGCCGAAATAATAATAAGGCTTTTGCCAACTCGAACGCCATTACAATATTATTCGTTACAATATTATTCATATTATGAAGGTGCGAGGTACCAGTTCAGATGATATCCCGAAGACAGTCTCGATGATCAATGATTTATGTAGAATGGTCATTCTGATACAGAAATAATGGCTCACTGTATTATAATTTGTAGCGTATTTTCTACATACATAGAGTGAAAGTCTTAATCTGGAGTGCTTCATCTAAAAAGACCCGATAACCAAACACCAGAATCCTATCTCGAACAACAACGAGAATTTTTCTCAAATGACATATTTGAGGGTTTTGTGATGAAGTCACAGTCTGATGATTAGAGCCTCATTATTACGTTAACAATATTCACTATTACGTTCGTGAGTCATAAGTTCCCCTAAAATATTTGATGGCTGCTATTTACAAAATGTCATTAGTGCCTGAGTTACAATTTTACAGGAGTTACAAGAAAACTTCACAATTTATGGACCATACGTAATATTACGTTTAATGTCATCCAAATACCTTCCAACAGCCTTGTTGTAATTATATCACATGTGGGTTGCATAATTGTTGAGCGTAACTATGAACTAGAACGAACTTAATATCAAAACGGCCTAAGTGCCAAGATAGTGGTGCAGTTCAGACAAATTTAACAATTCAGTCAGCCAGGCATTAAGCTTTAATTTAAAGCCCTGATCAGTCTTTTGGCTAGTTCGGTCAGGCCCTATAACATAGGAAAAACAGGAGTAAAAGAATATCACAAAAAATGCTATGATCTGAATTACAATGAAGTTTTCTCACGATCACTCTTCATTGTTCCGGAATCTTGAGTTTCGTAGTTTCTCTTGTTGCTTGTACACTAGCAGATCATAGTTTTTAATTTTTTTTTCCTTTTAAAATCAATGGCTTCCTTCTTTTTGATTTTTTTCCCTATTCCATGGTTTGGGGTCTCACTTGCTGAAACGCACATCCTAATCATTGAATGTATCGTTGATGATTCCATTTTTGAAAATGTGGACAGTCCTGTTAGGGTCGGCATCTGAATAATTCGTTTTAACAAGAACCTTTCCTTCTTGTTCTTGTTGCATCTTCATCATGAACACCTGTTTGATACCAAGAGCCTTCGTAATGAGAGTGGCTTAAGCCGCCTCCATCCAATCAAAAAAGGTCTGACAATGATTGACCTGATGGGGTTTCTCCAAACGAGCTCGGGTAATAATCGCTACCAAGTCCTTAGGCACTTGGGGTTTACTGGCTCTTTTCTCGACTCCACAGAAGTGAAGTCTCGATCTCATGACAAGAATGTGCGTCCAGTTTGGGGAAAACAATGTTCTATTTTCTTTGGCTTTTTCTATGACTGACATTGTTAAAAGTAGGTGGATAGAGCCAAGATTGCCTGTTTTGTAGGTGTAACTGACTCGGCACTTAGTCCTGTTTGGTGTTCCCTATCAGTTTTCACCCATTTGTAGCAACAGCATCGCTCTGAAACTTCTTGTGCGACTCATTCATGGCCCTTAGAACCCAAAAACACCGAAAAACCATACTGACGAAAAGTGGCACTTACGACCTTTTGTAAATGGCAGCCTTCATTTTTATACATTTTAAATTAAGATAAATGAACCGTTTTCGCATTTTCATACATATTCATACATTCAATAGCTAAGTAATTCCTAATACCGTCTTTTTTATCTTGTTCACCATGAATAGGGCCTCACCACCATCAAAGATCAAAACGTTGATGAAATAAAAAACCTAAAACCTGGATGTTTCAGCGTCAATCCTGACGTTAAAATACTCTCTTCAGCTTTGCGTTAATCAATTATTGAACTCACTTTGAAATATATTAGTAACTGCGTAGTTATTATTGTAGAAATATGTTCATATTATTCATAAATCTCTCATAGATTAGAATCAATTTTATGATCTACTCTTACCCAAGGGCTAAATGTAATTGCAGCAAGCCAAAAGACTTGAGAGAAACAACACGTACTAAGGTCATCGACTATGCATGACCTGAAAGTAATGGGTCTTGTTAACACCTCGCTCAGCTAGAGACAAAAACGGATTTTTTTGGACAAGAACAATGTTTAGGAGATCACTAACAAAGTACCACGTTCCCATTGTTTTTGATATGATGTCTGATGTAATTAGATCTTCAACTCGCAACTAGTCTGATCCAAATCCTACGTTCACGGAGTTTGCATTTACGCGGTAAACTGTTACGGTCCAAAGTTTATCTGTATTTATTGATTTCACTTTCGAAATATGAAAATTGTTTGTACACCAAAATTCACGAAAATCAAAGTTCCTACCGGTAATTCATATTTTAGACCATTCTGAATAAGTTTTCGTACGTCTGTGGGTCTGCAATTTTCCCGCAAACCCTTGTAACTTTAATTTTTACAGCTTTAAGCTCATTCAATATTTCAGTCTACTTATGAACGATTGTGAAACCCATCAAACATGATAATCACCTAGACGTCCATTTTAAAAGGTGTTGGAAAAAAACTGTTTAAACATCGCATACGAATGTCTACACGGTTTAATCATTAGCAACCACAGCGCATGCGCGAACGTGAAATCATTATAATGTCGACGGTTTTGGTCTGATTTTTATGACATTCCATAATAATAAACTATATGAGTTTCATTGCACATAAATCAAAAATTTCCTTTACGCCTTCACGAACGGAAAACCCATCAAACATCATTTTTCAAGGACTAGTCGTCAGTTCTCCATCAAATTTGGATTGTAGCCGAGGAGGACGGTTTACAAACCTCAATACAATTAAAACATTATCGTTTTCCTCCAGACCACACCCACCTGCTATGGAATCTTTTACGATTATTTAAAACGTTAATTCGTAAATTACTAGCACGTCCTCGTCGCCGATGTGTTGCTCAAATACTCGTTATTTCGGAGAAAAGGCTCGGACAGCGGACGAAGTAGGACAGACGAACGCATTTTGGTTCATTATTTCCAAAAATGATGTTAATGAATAAAATCGACATGAGGAAAATTTTTTGGCAACCTTAAAAATTTATTGGTTTACGTTTCAAGACAAAAATTGAGATGGAAATCCGCCGAAGATTGTTTTAGGAACCTACGGACAAATCCATTGACCTGAGACGTAATGCTGATTTCGGGATAGTTTTCATTCGACCCTAATTGGTAATGCATGTTAACATTACATATTAACACATCTGGAACTCAAAAACAAACATTTTAATAAAAGGCCACCTCCCTAATTTTTTTGGCTAATTTCGTCATCAATTTATTCTATTATTTGAATGAGACCACTCGGGTTCACGTATCATCATTCTTTCGCTCATCGGGTTTTTGGTTTTTGGCTGTAATAAAAGGGTAATTGAATGTGCTCATTTTCTGTAGGCGCTTCTCATTTCATTGAATGAAATTTCTCCTTTCAAATTTCACTATTGGAAGAAAATGGGTGGCCCATCATTAGATCTTGAACAAACTCTTGCATTCGTTACTATCCCCTTTCGCTCTGTTGACAGCGTTGACGACACTATTTGTAGGAAATAATTGTTTTCCTGAAGGAAGGGGGGGGGGAGGTGTTGAGACGATGATGGCAAACGGAGAGGGGGGGAAGGCTGTTCGAAGGATTTGAAGAATATTGTTAAAGATCCCCGAAAGTGGGTCATTAGTTAGTCACTCCAGAATCGGTGCTAATGGCTCGAGAAGGCGCTTCAACGGTGAATAACAACGACAGCCGGTGACAAATAATAGGACGCTAATGATCTCTGAGCACCTTCACTTTTGTGAGAGCTTTTTTTTCTCTCCCGTTCGACGATGGAAAACGGTTGGTTCGGTCGTCGGTAGTTCGGCGGGCTGGAATGAGTTCAGAATCGATGGGGAGCGTCATTCCGTATTTTATTTTTCAGAGTTTGTTATTGAAGTGGGAATTACAGGGAATTCTTCCCGATTACGCAAGACTCTACAACGGTACCAATCAAGTGTATGATGTAATTGAGCTCCATTTGAACCTAATAGAACTATATAAAAAAAGGGTTATACCACATGGTATGCAACACACGTATTGCAAGGGTGTTTTTATGTACGGTTTTCATATAGTCTCACTTATAAATGGAGTGCATACAGTTTCACACAGCTCACCATTTCGCATAGGCTTTACCTCCCAGTATTATCTCAGTGATTGAATGGCATAACTCAGCAAATCATTTTTCAAGATCCAGGGTTTTGCAGTTTAGAGGTTCTTTTAGTCATTTTTAAGGGCAGCCAAAGCATAGTAACCATGAGACGAGTAGAATAGAAGATATTGGTTGTGATAAAATATGATAAGTCAAAAAATAGAATTGTACAGAGCGGCTAAACACTGTAAGCCATCATAACCAGTGCCGCGGAGAGAGAATCCGGGACCAGGGGCGAAATTCCGGGCCCTCTAAAATAAAGAAAAAACTAGTGCAATACAAAACTCAACAGAATTAAAAAATGTACTGCTCTCGTGAAAGCATATTCGAATCGCAAAATTGGGAGTGAATAGGCTAAATTGGCTGGAAAAGCTTTCATCTATTTACATCCACCTCGTAATTAAATGAGTGGTTCCCTCTAAAATGGGAACACGCCGATCAATATCATTCCCTGTTATATTCATATTTTTTCACGATGACAAAAATAAGATAGAGCACCCATTAAAGTTCCACGTAAAACCTCAGATTCAATCACCTACACATAACCAATCGTGATTCTATATTTACCCGTCTCCTTCGCAAAGACATAAATAAAACGTGATAAATGACAGACGCAATACGTGCTTGGAGTATATATTATATAGTCGTAGCAGGAAACTGCAGATTGAGCGTGGTATAAAAACGGACACCTTTTTTCGCCGTATCCATTTCTCATTTTCGTCGTGGCGTAAGGCGGATTGCTTATACTCCGCTTCTACTTGTTGCTTCTCCCGACCGGAGCAACCCATCTTATTTTCAATATAGTAAATGGGCCCGCTGATTTTCGCTTGAACATACTTTCCTCGGAAGGTTCTTCTATAAAAACCATCTCCTCGAAATAGCTCCAACGGGGTTCGAACGAGCTCCTTCGAAAAGCGATGTTGAGATCGAGACTTGAAGGTATTTTATAAAAACTGACGTTCGTCGTTTTCAAAATGTAACTAGCTCTTCCTGTTCAGAGTTTTTTCGTGGGTTGAATGTTTTTATGTGGGCGAGCGGAATAAATGTGATGAGCCAAAGCTAAATCTTCAGTCTTTTCTAGCTAAAATGTTCAAATATTATTGTAAAGTCTGAGTGTTGTGGGATGAACGTGTGTATCACATGTAACGGCGTTGAGGAAGATGAGGAATGATCCAGTAAATTCAGAATGAACGAATTAAATTGGTTTTCCATGAAAAAACGAGATAATAACATTAAGAACGATTTCAGTGAGGGGTGTAACTAGATGAACATTATGCAATACGCAATGCTGGGAACTTCTCCCGCATAAATCGAGGAATACTGTATCAAGGAGGGAGTTGCTTATAAGCGATTACATCATTAAATATGTTGGTATGTTGGGATAAGAGACATTACCTAGACGATTAATTAAAAGAAGAGAAAATACTAAAAAAACTCATAAAGAATAATTAATAAATAAAACTACAGGTGGAAGAGAGGGAAGAAATGCTCTTACAGATATAGTTAGTGCGATACATGAAAACGGTGAACGGGTTTATTATTTTTTGAATAATGCAAAATTTTCAGCTGTAATGATAACTTTTTAGTTTCGAACGTCGACCATTTGCTAAGCGTAAATTTTTACTGATCCGAAACCTATCTCAATCATTTTGCATTCAAAATTAATAGAAAATGACAAACCACTTTCCTATGACAGCAAAAACCTTAAAATAACGTTTTTGATCAGATTTTATCTGTGGGTTTGAAAGCTGGTTAGTGATCAATTAGAACGATTCTAAGCCTGACTTCCTACCAGAATTTCTGAGGAACCACTAGTCTAAAAAAGTGATCGAACAAAGAAAGAATAACGTGGAGAATTATGGCCTAAGTAGCGCATAGACGAACTTTGTCGCTGAAAAACAAGTTTTTTCTGCATTACCCTCCAATGTTCCTTTTCCGTCGTGAAATCGGAAGTTTCCAATTTTTGGCTCAACTAGAGTAACATTGGGATACAACTAAAAAAAACCATGGAAAACGGTAAAGAATTTGGTCCTAGATCGGTCTGAAACTGATTTGTATTCTCTCTGTTTTTTCTTATGTTGTTGCCACACTCACACCTGGGTCGATTCTATTATGGGTCAATCTACTGAAGAAGCCTTGCCTCAAAGCACCGTCCTAAAAACGCGTGAGGAACGCATGAAACTATTTCCAACTCTTCTATATATCCGATTCGCAAGACACAATTGGTATTTCTACATAAAATCATGCAAAAATGCAGACAAACCAATATGCAAAACCCTATTGCTCCATTCATTTATGCTTGATTTCTTAGGATAGATATTAGGTATTGTGATTTCCAAATTCAAGAACGCGCGACATTTCAATACTGAACCTTTTAGTTGAGCAAGTAAATGAAATTTCAATTTTTCCGTTTATTTATTGTAAAACTTTATTGACCTGGATTGAATATGAAAATTTTAACTTGCGTCTAACTGTACGTATAATAACATTTCAAACTACAGGGAAGCCCCTGAAACGAGAAATTCAACTCATTTTACAGGAACAAACTTTTTGTTCTTTCGAAAGCGAGAACTCTTTTTTACGTTGCTCCCGTAATTTCAATTTGCGATAGAACATGAAATGTTACCAATGTTTAATTTACAATTTCTTAATGTCTTTATCTGATTAATAAAGTAGGCTACTTCGTGGCAAGAGTAATTTTATAATTTTACAGCGGACACAACGGTTTTGAGAATGAATAAACGAGCGGTGGGTTGAACAAACGGAAAAAATTGGCCCTTACATATTTGAAGGAGGAGCGATTGGCGGGTGGATAACAGCGAAAGTAGAGGTTTCTACAGTTGGAAGAGAAAAGAAAGGCAGGCTGGTATTCTGCCGAAGGAATTCAATTTGGATCGCGATCAGAAAACCTCATAAAGAATGCAGCTGATGGGGGTAGTGGAGGGGGAGGGGTTGGAGATCTTTCCCAAACAAATGTGGCGTAACTCGGCGTTTGCATCGACTCCTTGTTCCTGAATTATTTCCCTCGCTTTCCGCCGGCGGCTGGGCCTCCTATCTCGAGGCTTCCGCCTTTATGCTGATGCGACTGAGGCAGCAATTCCGAACTGATAGCGACCCGGGTCGCGGGAAGATGAGACCGTTCACCCGAGGAACGGTGAGTTCAGTCGTGATTACAGCATGGAACGTGATCAACGAACTGGCAGCATATTTAGATTCGCAAATTTTTAGTCAAAAATAATTAATGGCACGACACTAATTCTTATACTTTGGCGTTTTCCCTTTTACAAAAAAAAAAAAAAAAACAACCCTCATAGGTGAGACTCAATTGTTGACATTGCTGATGAGAGATTCCTTGTCATGGAGAAACTTAGTGCCCCAGTAAATGTCTACTGCCTGGAGGTTCGTACAGGCCTAACACATTGCAATGATCTTGCCGAACGAAGCAACTTAATTTGTTTTCTTGAGATTTCATTTTCTTTATAATTTTGATGTCAAAACACTCGGTGAACGTTTCGTTATGCAGTGTGCTATAGCAGCACGAGAGATGCCCTGTGATTGTTGACTACCAAGAGTGATTTCTCAACTTTGATATCAAAAAATTCTTGACGTTTTACACAACAACTCGTCAACACATATTGGTGTTTGGAATTCTTTGCATTTGTATGAATTTTGCTTATATAAACAGTTTGTTTTCAGTAACTATGGACCAAACTAAACACTGTTTCTCTGTTAAGTGAGCACCAACCTCTTGCAGGTTAGGGGCAGGTACCTATCGTGTCTGGCCTCCTAAGATATACCACTGAGGATACAAGCTGACAAAGAACGTTATATTTCCAGGATATAGAAGAGAATGAATATTTCGATTTCATACAATTCTGTTCTAAATAAAATCTGATTCTCTTCTGTGTGATGTTTATGGTTAGTTTCCCCTCTTCTCAAAAATGCTACTCATGAGCCTAAACCTGAAGCTTTGGTCTTCAGGGGGTATTCTCTGGGTTTTGCAGGCTAATTGCATCAAAGCTTGCGAGAAGAGAGTCCTTTTCACCACCTCCTTGTTTCATCTGCCAATCATAGTTCTTGAATTTTGTTGTTGTTTTGTTTGTTTGTTTGTTTCTTTTAATGGATGGGAGAAGCCCCTGTTTTACTTTATTCTCTTTCTTGAATCGATTTCCCACTGCTAATGATGTCGGTTGTAAAAAGAAAAAAGAAGAAGTAAAATCCAGCTTCCAGGAAGGTGAAGGACTACCGGAATCTCGGCTTTAAACGAACATCGCTTGCCTCTAACATAGGAGTTTGCAGCAAGGACTAATGATTTATCATTTCGTGGATTTCTGAGCAAGGGTTCGGTGTGCTGACAGATCTCATTACCAAAGATAGAAATCGGCTTGACATCATGGATAGAAACTTACGTAATTTAGTTTCTATTAATATTGTTCAGTAAAGTTTTAGCTTTATTATTTCTAATTTAGTGATTTAATTTTCAAGAAACTTCTAAACTCATTTTTCCTTTATAGGGAGGCGTTGAAAAATGTCCAGCTCCTTTTAGGGGCGCTCTCACTTAGAAAAGGTTGAAAACCACTGATCCAATAGATAAACGACAATCTCTAGATGTACAATGCAACTCTTAAATAATTATATACGCAATTAGCCAAAATAAGATTGCCGAACGGCTTATAAATTGTATAAAAGAAATGAGAAATGAAAAATTATGACATTCCATCAGTCATTTCTTGGACAGAGTCTCAAGATTAACTTAGCTCCCTTTCAAGTTCGGTTATGCTTATGTAATTTGCGGACAGTAATCATTTTCGATAAGCCCCTCTCGCGAGTTTGTCTTTCAAAGAACTTCCAAGAACTCCGTTCTGATATTTCAATCCCCTACCGAGCCTGCCATTCGCGTGACGCAACCTGTGGCAAACCCGAATCGAAAAGGCCCGGAGCGAAAAAGCAGGCCAAACTTTATTAATAAGCCGTTTTGAACTGTAGGAAAGCTAGGCGAACGCTACGCTCCCCCACAAATTACTTCCCAAGGTAATTTACTCATGAGGGGGAAAAAAAGGAATGAATGAACATACTTTTGAGATTGAAAAGAAAACTGGCCTAAGTAATAAGTTTTCTTCTTTTCCGGGTGATTAAATGTAGAACTCAGTAAGGAGCGTTTTTCACCAGGGTGGAAACGCTGCGGAGTCGGGAAAAAAATTGAGGCACGCCAACTTGAGTTTAGAGAATGGAAACGTTTAGTCCCCAGGTCAGATGCTGAAAAACTAAGGAAGTCGAATAATTTGCAACCCCGATTCGGCTTATCAGCATAGAATGACCCAGCACAGTTCAAACAAATGAGAATTATTGATAGACTATTTTTATAAATTGTAAATTATGAGTTGAATTCGAATTTATTCATTCCATGTTCCTGAGCCCTACATGAAAGGTTCTAGCGTTTTTAGCCAAAAACAACTACTACAAGAAATGGAACCAGCTTCCTCGTGTCCTTGACATAAACAAGAATTGGAGAATCTTCAATATTCTGAAACACGATTAAAATTGAGTGGTTGATTGTGTTAACAAATGAAGTTGGGATCAAAGTAAATTGAGGAGGAAGTTAAAATGAAAGAATTCAAATCGTTTGGGGCAACAGATCATCAGTTCCCAACTAACCTCCATATTTGAGCGAGATCAGATGAATAGATAATTAGAAAATGGCGTGAAAAATAATTGCAGGAATGTAGAAATTTTGTTAGAGTTTTTAAAATGGATTTTCCATTCATTCGTATCCACTTTCCATTATTTTTAAATCTGAGCAATTTACTGATCTTAAAAAAATCAAATGATGGCTTTCAAATGACCTCATTCGTGGAGAAACGGATCTATTTCATTTACGGTGTCATAATGTCTCAAAACGTATATCCTTGAAGACAATTTTGACGAATTTCAATTTTAAACAGTTCTGGATTAATTGCGATCGCTTTGTTTCGAAAGTATGCTGAAACAAATTAACTAAATACTATGTATATATCTTTCAAATCATCAATTCTTCTTATTCCAAAAATTGTTACGGCACTCATTTGCGTATGACAGTCAGTGAAACCCCAAAAAACCACGTTTTTGCGCAATCTTAATAATTTTTGGCCTATAACATGAATGCTTGTGAGGCAATCGGACTAACTAGAAATTAGGGCTAGAAGCCCCAAGTGGAATCCATGCGTGGAAGGACGGATTTTTCGCAACCATTCTAAGGCCTTTTGTGGCCCTTACGGCGGAAGGGCATTGCAAATTTTGAATCTGCACACCTAGAAACGTGAAGTGGCTAAGTTTGTTGAAGAATTATGTAAATTTTGGCTGAAAGGTTACAAAAACTTATTATTGAAAACAACAAACCAAAAAGAAATGTCTATTCGAATGTGAATCTGAACGTCTTTGTACACAATACGAATCGCTTAGAATTTGGCGAGTTGTGCTATATATTTGCGGAAAAGTGAAGCATAGGTAAGTTTTTTGTTTCATCTCATTAAATTTCAAATGCCCCATTCGTGGGTTTCACGCCCATTTCGTTGTACAGTATGTTGTACCCATTCATTGCTGGTATTTACATATCAGCTTGTGTTACGTTCTGAGTCAGTAGCGAAGTTTTAGCGCATTCATGACGAATTCATCCTAGCATCTTTAGTATATCTAGAAGTCAATTATAAAGTGTGGTCAGTTAAAGTGGCGTTGTGGCTTTGTTTCTCTAATCGATCTAGCGGAAGTGAACTATAAATAGAGCTCTTTTTAAGGCATATAAGCTACAAATAAAAGACGTCTATGCACCGAATTTGGATAATGTACCACCGACTTCATCTAATAAACAAATAGGTGATTCACGAAAAGGGGAATACACAATTACAGGGCTCTTCTCTCAAACCATTTTTCCAAGGAACATTCGAGTGCGAGAAGTGTAAGTTATATTTAGTGTGCTCATGTAAATGGAACGTACAACACAAAGACAGTGTTCTCGCACCAAAAAAGCTGTAAGTAACAATTGTAGGATGTTGTGCAACATTTTCAGCTCAGCTCCCATGAGGTTTTACTTTGTGTTGCTAGTCAAATCCAGGGGGATCTGGAAATTAACTGCAATTTTTTCGGCACTCGCCCGCAATCATCAATACCATTGAATTGAATGTGAATCACAGTCACTCCTTGCTACGTATCCGAAGGAAAATGAAATTTCCGAGAGATTCGCCAAGGAAAAGTCACGTCTGGTCCAAAACTGGCCTTACCAACACCTCAGAAAAGGGCAAAAATCCCCCCTGTGGCTCGTGCTTGCAGCAATCATCTTCTGTAGCAGCAGGGGTCATCGAGGTACATGTTGGAGCACTGGTGTACCCGTGTAAACGAAAAAATTTAACAATTTTTATAGCTCAACTTTATTGTACAACACAACTCAATTATCGCTTGATACAAAAAAAACGTATTCCACAAGTGTACTAGGGCAATTTGATAATAGTAGTTAACTTTCGTAGCTTGTAAATGGCCCTTCAAAAAACCTTTGTGTAATAATTTGCCGTGTTATTAACTCTACATATTTTGAAACGTAAACCAACTGAGCATTGAAAGTAACAAACCAAAATAAAAGTTAAAAACAAGCCGTGACACAAATCATTGAGTCATTTAACGACAATGAACTCAACTTGAATCCTATTATAACTCCGGTTTAATATCTTTCCGTATTTCAATCGTTAGGCTCGTAGAATCATTCGCTACTATTTGATTCCGCAAGATGTTCTGGGTTTGCCTAAAGATAAAACCCGCAAAGAACGGAAAGTTTCTAAACCACGGTATAAATAGAACTGGCGGCAATTTCCGAGTTATAAAACGGATTGTGACCTCAGTATCCTAAACTGGATCGTGTTTCCGTAAACAATCGTTTTTCTCAAGTTCTTCCCATAAAATGTCACCCCTTAATTATTTTTCAATAAACGTTAGTTTGTTTACATTTTTTTACGAAAGAGAACGTTATTAGTTTTTGTATAGTATTTGGTTAATCTTTTTTAAATATTAAAGAGTGTAATTGATCTAGGAACGAATATTTTTCATCGGTCACGACATTTCCGTTTCAAACTACTCCACGGAACCTGTTCTTGCACACTCTAACACGTTCGAATGGTGATTGGAGCGATTCGATCACATTATTTCAAAAGTACATGGTATAAAGATATGATTTAGTTGAAATTTTGTATCAGATCATAAAACTGGTGTTCCCTGACTGCTCAAGATTTCAGCGAGGCAGTGGTCGCTGGGAAAATTATGATGAGTGGATTTAATAATGCACATCCGCAGACTGGTGTGATTCTTTGAGAGCAATGCAACTAATAAGAGAACGTCTACAGCCTCATCTGCACATACCCTGAAAATCTTATCAAAATCGGATGGTAACCGTAGGAATAAAAGTTGTTGATGATTCCCGAGACGAAATACTATGGGAAATGTGCTGGCAGATATCACTGCCTTCAAAAGGTAAGTCGATATGTATTGCAAATGGTTCTTGTTGGTTCAACAGAAGAGCGTATATTGAGACGATCGGGTTGGAATTGATATGAGGTGATATAACTGGCTTGTCCCCTATATCCTTTTAATTTCAGCTAGGTTGAACCACTAGAACTTGAGAAAATGATGCTATAGCTTTTTAATTTAGTGATTGCGCTGATCTCCCCTCAAAGACGGAGGGGGCACGCCATTAAAATATAAAAACGAAAAACTAAATGAAGAGATTTGGCTCACATGAAGAGATTTGTGAGCAATAAAACTGACAAAGATCTAAATCCTAACTGGCATATTCGATAAATATAACATCATCAACTGAATGTTATTCATTTTTTCTGAATATTACGTCACCTCAATTATTTGGAATGTAGATTAGAATCGTCCTTCACCATTTACAGTCCAATATTTTGGATTATGGGGTGGGTGTCAGACAGAAAAATTCCCCTCAACAGTTGGCATCAAACTTCCCCGCCCACAAATGACGACCAAATGAACGCACGTACGATTCATTACCCTACACACAAAATGAATTCAGGAAAACGCACTTTCCTCTATTCCTTGGTAGATTCACCCATGGACCCAGCAGAAGAACTACAAATTTTCCTGATGGTATACTTTATCGTCTTTCGCTGATGTAAACTGTTCAGCGGGTGTCCTTAAGACTCGGATACAACCTGAGGTCCAACAATACAACAGCCGCAGGTGTTTTAACAACAAGGTCTGTCCTGTATCCTCTTCCACTTATTCGCATACGCACCTTACTTCGAACATCGCAGTGCTTCTTTTGTCTATACTTAGCAATGAGGCCAACAACACAGATAAGTCTGCCTGAACATGGCCTACTGACCGGTCTGAATATTGGATGATATAGGCTTGGGGAATTTCTTCAAAGTTGGATGCCAACAGTAACTGTAAAACTTTCATGTTTCACAAGGAGTTCATGTTTGCCATTTGTGCTGCTGCTACTACTACTACTTTTCAAATCTTATGAACATGATGAGAATAGCGTTTGTTCTGAAGACTAGACTTCAATCAAAAACTTTTGGAATCAAGCTGGTCACTCCGTTGACAGAAATCTAAATTTAGCTTTTAGAGGGAGCTGTATGAGTTCAGTTGAATGCGTTCGCATTGAACTGTTGTCTAAAAATTGTTATTAACTATCCACGAGGTCCTAAAAATGCATGCAATACTCACACGTGCCACGTTCAAAATTTATTCTCCATAAACGGAAACACTAATTAATTATTGAGGTTGGCCCCCCCATAAAACAACAACCGCGTTCAGCGTGAAGAGCTCAACTGTTGTGCGAAGGGACGAAAACTTGTCCGATGAGATTCCAGGATCCCCTCGTTCCTAACAATGGTAATTATAATGATGTACTTTCGTTCGACGCTGGCAAACAGGTGCTTTGTTGTTGAAGGTAGATATTTGAGTCTGACACTCAACTTGGGGTTAACAAGTTTTAACTAGATTTTATATCGCAGAATTGTGAACACTTGCACTTTAGATAGTAGTTTATGTTAAGTAGAGTCGAGAACGTAGAGCTTTCCATTTTTCCGAGAACTGTCAATACTGTTGAGGAACGTGCCGATTGATAGGATAAAACGAAGGGTGCCAGTTGTTTAAACACGAGTTAAAACCGATTCAAAAAATGTTTTACCTATATTTGACAAAATTACTATACTTATTATAATCCCCTATAACTCCCCCTATACTATATTTCCCTTAATTTACTGATGAAGCATCTCCTTAACAATGCCACATTTCCCTCGAAAAAAAAAAAGGATCAGAGTAATATTATCGAAAAGTTCTGAGGGGCATAACGCCCATTAACTTGCATTGCGTATTCTTCAAGAAATAATTTATATAGAATGGAAGGATCACATAAAAGTTGAAAAATGTCATCTGAACACCAAAATGTCTTCGTTCGTAAATATTTTCAATAATAAGCCCTTTCAATCGTATATCAACAGTATTTGTATTTCGTACATTATTACATACTTTTTTATTTTATTATTACATATTTCACGTTTCAAGGTGCGTTAGATTTAAAATCTCCGCCTTTGATATTCCAAACATTGCAAAACGTACATTTGCCAGTAACAATATATTCAGGAACCTTCTTCCCTGGGATTGGGCAGCCACTCGTATTTACAAACCGTTCACTGCTCGTGTGTCTGCTTCTTTGCCAACATTTTCTCCAGCAAGTTACCCATATTCCACACAATGTACTTAACTACAAGCAAGTAACGAGACAAAAAGGTCCCAGTGTTTCCTCTCCGGTATTTTATCAAAGTAGTGTTGGATTATGTTGTGCAACTAATGTGCCTTTAAAACCGTTTTGATGATTTGAGTCGACTCTCAAAAATCTCAAAATCTGTTGAAATCAGATTCAGATAGTGAGTGAGACCACTCGGGTCGCTGTACCATCATCCGTCCGCTCACCATTTGAAAAACTTCATCTTCGAATGATGGAATCTGTCTTCTACGATCAGGTAGGCGGTCGACCGGGTGGGCCGCGCTGCAGAGCCCGTTCGATGGGAGGCCTAAGCTTGACCTCGTGGCTGGCGTTAGCCCAAGTATTTCCATGTTGAGTGCAATTACAAGATATGAAGGCAAAAGGTGTCGAGTAAAGTTCATGTACCTCAGGCCACGCCTAACATACAAAAATTGAAAATTTGACGTATTAGGACTATCTAATACAGAAATAATAAATTCTGCGTAATAATTTGCAGCCTATGAAATTTCAAAAATGTTACATCGATTTTTTTTTTCGGCCTCGCTCTTCAATTATCTTAGCCAGAATCAGTTGTTTTGATGGGGTTTGCTTGGGACTGAACAGTATGTACTCAGGTGGAACTATTGGTCAACGTGAAACGGTAGAATTCCAACATCGCCAGAAGAGGAGGGAGGGAAAAGGGAGAGAAGGAAGGGCTTTGCAAATTATTCATGGTCTCCAGGGGACGAGAGATGAAAAGGTAAAGGGGATCGAAGCCACGGGACAGAGTTTGAAGGGCGTTTGACAACAAGGCAGGTACCCACCACATATTGGCTGGGGAAATATATTATATCTGCATATTGATGGGGACAAGGCACGTCCGTCCATGAGGGACAGGGTGAGTCATTTCCTAATCAACCCATGACGATTTCTAACCGTCCCGCAATATTCTCCCTCAATATTGAGCTTTGTGGCGAATTGGAAGATAGATTGTTCCAGATCGTTTTGTAAGAAGGGCAGAATAGAGCTCCTTCGGCTCCCTTATGATGAGTGGTCGCCGTCAAGAGATCATCTTCTATATCTGTATTACCACACAGGGATCACAACAAGAAGGACCGGTATTCCATTTTCCCAACCCTTCAGTTACACTTTTATCTCATTATTTTAACGATTCTGAGATAGAACTATTATAGAACTATTCGTTCTTGATTGATACAGGTGAAACTACAAGACTAACAGACCGATTTTAATTATAATACAATATGACATAATCGATCGACCACATTATGTCGTATGTCATTGGTTTACTCTACTAGAAAGTCCCCTATCTACCTTGGATCAAAAGAATGCCAATGATTTATGGTTGCATGAGCATATGCTCTAAATGATTTATATGTCTCCTACACGTACCTAGTTCTGCCATAAGTTCTGT
The DNA here is from genome assembly GCA_031894815.1 of Creontiades dilutus. Classification (NCBI taxonomy): domain Eukaryota; kingdom Metazoa; phylum Arthropoda; class Insecta; order Hemiptera; family Miridae; genus Creontiades; species Creontiades dilutus. Next base: position 714,540 of record JAVIWC010007926.1, read on the forward strand.
CACAAGAAAAAATGCATGAAGACATCATTTTGTTCTGAAAGCTCAGCTTGATTTATTTTATTTTTAAATTATGTGTGTTACAAGGTGGAAAAAACGATGAATCACTCAAAATACAGCGTTTCTCCTTCACACAGGCTTGTAACTTCTAGCGCCAATCATCGATTCACCAGAGAGGACTTCAAGCTCTCCAAATTACCGTGCCCTCGGCGCACGCCATCAGCCCAGAATGGGATTAAAGCTGGTGATCCAATGTGTTCTTATCCAGGGTTCCTGAGAGTGGCTGGACAATACGACATGGTGATAAATTTCAAGGGCTTCTTTACTGAGCCCCATACCTAGGATAAACACTGAGTCCAAAGAAGGCTCAACATGAACTCGTTTCAGCTGCAATGTTCGTCAAATTTTTCCAACGGAACTTATGGCATGACTAGGTGTTAGAGCGTATTCTCTTATGTTTTGCATTGAATCATTTTGGCTAGTACATTGATCATGCTAATTACATTCGGGCAATCTACAATAACTGTGAATGCTATACGGCCCACCCAACTTGGCAGACGGTTCTTGGGTACCAATGGCGGAATTGGGAAAAATGGCCCAAAAATATGTACTCATTTTTCATTCAAGCGAAATGGATGTACATTTCCGTCTACATATCTGTAAATGTGTCACCGGGCGACACGTGTAAACAGATAAGAGCTAAAAAAATGAACGGAGGTATCCAATTTCGATGTTGTCATTTTATTATAAAAAGCTGAAGCAGCTAACGTAGCAGATGTTGGAACCAAACAGATTATTTGACTGAATAGATCAAATAACTCCGTAATTCAAGATGAAGGAGGGGAGAGGGGGGGGGGGATGAAACAGATCTAAATATGAAAAGGAAAAAAAGGTTAATGCGCCTGTCACTTGATGGTGTCAAACCTAATTGATACTAATTGGTAAGTACTGGAGTGATTTGGTGCAAGAGATGAATTTTGAAATGAGACATTCGTTTCCCTTTTCGCTGATGTGCTTCCTCTGTTATTTCCTCCCCTTCAATAAATTATTGCCTAGTCACCTGCTTTGCTTCGCCCACCTTCATCTTGAAATTCTTACTTACCTTGAATAATCATGAGAAAGGGGAGGATACAGACTCGAAGGCAGGGGGATTCTAAATAATTGAATATTGCGTCTCTCAACTCAAAACTTCTTCACGCGCAATGGGCTTATTGTGCGAATCGGGAGGTAAAGAAAAAATTATTACGTCCAATAAATAGAGCTGAGTAAAAATAAAGTCAATGTGATAGAAACCGTTAGGGGCGAGAATGGTAGGGTGAACAAAATCTTCGATCCACTAGTGATATGTGGGGACATGGCTTCGAACCTTTTTGAACCAACTCACGTATAGAGAGTTGTGAAAATAATTTTCAACAGACCGGGAAACAATTATTTCGTACTGGGAAAAAATACACATTTTTGAATTTTAAAACGTTTATCCAATTTAATTGATGGTATGTGACATTTTCGCCACGTAAATTAAAGATAACATAATCTTTTCCAGTAAAATTGTCGGGTAATCAGTATCAGTCGGGTTAGGAGTATTTTTCGAGCAACTCACAACGTCTGATATTCATGTTCAGCGGTCCATGAAACAATCAATTCTCAATTACCCAAAAAGTACGAATCTTTAATCAAAAATGATGTTTTATAATTTTAATGGATGATATCGTATCTACCATTTTTCGTATACCAAATTTTTCAGTCCAATACCTTGTTGTGGAGTACTATGGGAGAGATTTTAAGTCTCATAAAGCCCAAGAACAACTCTTGTTTCAGCCCGTAGGTAGATTGAAATAAATTGGACTCAGATTTGCTTGAATTACAATATTTAAAACATGAATATATAAAAGGTAGGCTGAAGGGCTATATTGACACAGACCTTTTCCCTCACTGCAATAGAAATGTACAAGGCCACACATCTGTGATAAGAATTCCAGCCAAGACTCGTTGACAATCTGATCATATTAGACGTGTATTTAGAGAGCTCTTCGAGGCATCATGATCCGTTTTAAAAATAGTCAAGGCTCTTGCAATGGCGTTTGAGAACAGGAGGGGAGGATGGGGTAATGGTGTTGAGTAATCAAAATGAGGCAGTTGTGGCATCTGCTTTCAATAATAATTTATAGCAAATCAATGATTATGCTTCACGATTCAATTTACATTTGCTGAAGACGAAGTTATGTTTGGAACTATGCAATTTGATTTGTCTGATTCCTAGTGCCGCATAGTACATAGGAGGTGTGGATCTATAGGAGGTGTAGTAGGAACCCCTGGCTAGGTGCCCTTATGTTCAGGTGGGCGACCATTGGGCTTTTGTGATGTTAAACGGGATTGAAGGGTGGGATATATATACTGATGAATGTGATGAATATGGATAGTTCCCCCTTGTCTTTTTTGCTTCCCAGAGCGTAGAACTGAACATAATTAGCTTTAACGCTATCCTAACCACTTCGAATCCTTGGGAGGAATAACTACACCATTCCTACCCCTACTTGTAACAGTAATCAGTGCATCATTAGTCTTCAACAATAGTTAGCAAGTTAAGTAAGATGCTACATTCTACATTCTGCAATCAACGATACTTATGACAAAATTCTGTTTGAAACTGTAAAAATTGGTTATCCTTTGATTCCTAGTCCCGCAAAGTAGCTATGCTCGCAGGAGGTGTTGAACCCCTGACTCTGTGCAGCTGTTCTTAGTAGGGCGACCGTTGAATGTGTAATGGGCTGTTGTGATGTTGAACAGGATTGAAGGGTGACGAATTGATTGTGGGTAGTGTGATAGATATTGGTAGTTCCCCCTTAACTTTTCTTGAAGGTGCTACACCATTCACTTTGCAATCAACGGTACTAATGACAAAATTGTGTTTGAAACTATTGCTATAGATTATTATCCCTTGATCCTTAGTCTCGTGAAGTGATTATGAATGTAGGAGGTGTTGAACCCCTCGCTTGGTGCTCTTGTGCTCAGGTGGGCGACCCTTAGGCTCTTGCGATGGCGAGGGGGAACAGGATGGGAGGATGAGGTAATGATATTGTGTAATCAAAGTGAGGCAGTGGCGTCATTTGTCTTTGAAAGAAAAAAAAAACACCGGAGCAGATGGGTAGTAGAATAGAGGTGGCGAGGAGGGGGGCTGTACCGAGTGATGGTGGAGGTTGTTGTTTTACGCCACCCGAGCGGAGGATGAGTCGTGACGGGGAACGGGGGATGGTGGAAGGGGGTTGATGTGACGGGAAGGCGAATGAGGCCTCCAGCTGTGGGGGATGAACAAGGGGGTGGAAGGAACCTGAGAGAAAGAGACCTGTCGAGCGAGAAGGGCGGGCAAGGGGTGGGGGTGATTAATGATTATTCTTAACCAATCACCTTTCACCGAGCCTTTTCCGATTATGATAATCACACCCCCTTCCACATCGCCCTGTGCCCAACCCTCCTCATCGTGACTCCACTCCATCACTCCGAACCTCTATTCTGAAATCAAATCCTTATTAACATTATACGGTGAACTTTAGTAATTCTACAAAAGCATAAAAGGCAAACAAAAACGCTGTAAATTGTTTCACAAAGGTTTTCTACTTTTGAAGCCCCTTTATAGCCTCTAACCTCACAACTTTTCTTGACGGCTAACTCTTCAAGACGAGAAAAATAAATAAAAAGGGATTTAAAAAATTTAATTTTAAAACCATTTTCTTCCAAATTTACTCTCTTAAAATGATTATGTTCTATGTCGGTTGAGCACGGACTAGTCTGAGACCTATCTCAAAAGATTTAGCGTGGAAAATTACTGGAAAATTACACGCCACTTGCCTAGGCCGATACAAACTCAGAAAAGCTACGTTTTTTGGCTTATTTTCGGACAAAGCAGCAAAGCGCTTGAAGATAGGATGAACAACACCCCAAGTGTAATCCATACGTTATGTGGCTGATGGGTATTGCAGCTATTGAATCTACGCAGCTTGAAACGTAAAGTGATAAACTGTGTGTGTGGGGGGGGGGGGGGGGGCTCTACATATTCCTTGCTATACTATCACAAAATAATAAATCAAATTATGTAAATTATAGCTCAAAGGTACATTTTGTGTGTGAGTGTGTTTGAAAATCCTACTACGCGGGTAAGCAGACTAGGAGATCTGGACTTTACAACCAGACACGACGGTTCCTCACACGCTCAGTACAGTCAGAAACACGCAGAAATCAAACTGAAATTCAACGAGATAAAATAAAAATACTGGGAAGAAATAATGCTCCTGTTTGTTCTCCTCAACTTTATTGAAGCTTAGGTGATAGCGTTTTAGGTTGTAAAATTTACCAAACTATTAGGTCTATTGCCAGGTACACGTCTCACTAGTCACACGTTAAAGGTCTTCAAGGCTTTGCAGAAAAAACCCGTTTACCTGAGCGATTTTTCAAGTGGTGAGCGAACAGATGACCGTTCAGAAACCGGATTGGTCTCATTTAATTCACAGTATTAATATATTTTCGAATCAAACAAAAAACTAGCATCTTACTGTGATATTTATGCTTCATTCAATTACTGTTATCAGATAAAGTAATCGAAATTATAGGAATGCTCAAGATCACTTTTATAGCTGTGGCTATAGTTAGATATCCACAAGTAGGTAAGTACTGAGGTCATTAGAAAGGGGACGTGATTAGTGAAGAGTGACATCTATCGAGAGCAGGGTGGATGACTAACAATCGATCACAGAGTGAGGATCACGACACTTACAGTGGAAGTTTTTGATATTACGATTTTTTGGTAGATTACTCCGCAAATGTAATCCCTTAGGGTTGATTGATCAAGATGCCGAGATTACTGGCCCATCTCGGAGCAATGTAGGAATTTCGTGCCGGATTTCGTAAACTTTCGTCCAGCGGTTTCGGATAACAGATTTGAGCGGACGGTGGACCGGCGTATAATTGCATACGATTTTTGAAATCTAAACGGGGGTTAACGGACATTTTTTTGGTCGATTAAAACGGTTCATTATTGAAAATAATAAGGCGAAATGCTGCCCAGTGTTGTACATATCGAACATCACACACAATAAAATCGTTTAATTGCTGTAAAAAAATTGAATTGAGCATGAACGGTGTACTTAGATATTCAACGGAAACGGTAATACATTTACTTAATGAAGCATATGATACAAAATAATTATGTAAATTTTGCTACCCGAAAGGTAATTAATGCGAAACATCTCATTTCCAGGTCATTGTTTGCAAAATCATAATGTTCATTATTTTCAATAATGAACCTCTGTGATAAACATTGAAAAAGTTTTTTTTATGATGAATTTATTTATGGAAAACATATTTTTAAAGAACAAAAATAATGAGTACTACGCCACTCCCCACTTTAAGCATAGTTTGTGCTGTGGGGAGGAGTCGCAGTTACAAAAATGTATTGAATGTGTTACATATAATCAGTCAGTCGATGTCAGGGTTCATAATCAGAACGAGGTGGTTGTTCGTTTTCTTAATTTTGAACGAAATTTGTATAGACAAAAATCGGTTGAGAGCCTGTCTAAAAATAAGACGGGACTAATTCAACCTCGGAGGGGGATAAATCTCATATTTACATGCTTCCTATTAGCTCTATAAAAAATTCTACCACCTTCAACGTTTTCTCTGTGGTGGGATTATGAATAAAAAGTTATTACAATTATGAATTTGATATAATAGAATGCGCCGTGATGCCCCTATTGACTATATTTTCGTTTTTGTTTCAGGATCGCATTGATTTTTTTCGTTTCGTTCTCTACGCTATAAACCTCAGGTAAATCAACTTATGATATGATTATGCTGGGATTCTTTTAGAATTTCTCTGCACCATCAGGTATAGTTGATGAACACGGAATAGTGTACTGTTATATTGTGGAAGTAATCCCGGGTAAGCAGTGATGCCCTGCTCAGCCTGCAATTGGCAACCGATTTGAATATTTTTTGGTTTGGTCTGAATTTCACTCTATTTGTTCAACAAACCTCGGAAATTTCAAGTTACATGGAGTTATGCCGAAGAATCTTGTTTTTTCGCGACGATTTCTTTCGGTACTCAGGCTATAATTCTAAACCAATTTTCGTTATTCATATTTTGATGGATCCTAATGTTAGTCCAGTAATAGTGTTAACTTCAGGAAATTTTCTTTTAATGAGATGAGGGGAAGCGAGGAATTAGGAAGCCAATCATAAATGGTCAAATCAATTAATCTGGTCAAACGAGCATTCCCGCCCGATTCATGGCATTCTTTTTTTTGTTGTTCAATTAACATTTTTATTTGATATTTGAAAATTATCAATGATACGTTTCCTCACACCAACTTCTGTGAAGTTAGAGATTCGCCAAGATCGCGGTAGAATGCATTACTGATACCCCTGTCTTTCACAACTAAAGACGGAAGTATCAGAGAACGAAATTATTACAGTTTCGAAAGCTAACTGAGGAGATTTAAGAAAAACAAAATTATAGAGTTATAAACGTTAAATCGATTTCTACGGTCAAGTCATCATCAGTACATGATAGATAAATAACTCATCATGTAGTGCGCATCAGGGCATCTGCTGCTACTAATATTAACAGATGACATCTGTTGTACACTACAAACCGTCCGCCCAACAAGTTCCAAGATAAAGTAATGGAATGTCAATTATTTGTTAAAAAGAAGTTGTGAAAGGTTTTATTGATCCGCGTCGCCCGTTTGAGCAAGCTGTTAAAACAAAATACCCTTTTTGAAAGCTTACAGCATTCACTGACGTGAGCTGCGTAGCTGGCGATGTGACAGAGTTCAACGTAACTTTTCCCTTTCTTCCAATCTTATAATACGATCATGTTGGGCGACGCGATATTAATACATAATGCCTCCAAAGGGGAAACGTCAATCAAACTCTACAAGCCATCACAGTTAATGGGACACACCTCAGAAATCCATTAAGGATATTAACAAACTTTTCGCCAGCCCTCCTGCGAAGGAAACAATATTTCGTAGCTTTAATTAAAATTTGAGGCAGTACCGGAAGATTTCGGTAGCGAGTTAAATTTGGGGATCAAGTATGGCCATAGTAAGGGCGAGTAGACTCTGAAAAGCTGATGATAAATTATAGTTTCGTAATTAGTTTCGTCAATCAAAAAAGTTATAATTAGATGAGGCACAGATACTTTTTGTTTCATTTAACAAAACGCCTTGTTAAATTGTAAGGGCCCTGAGTTTTCATAAATTTTCTGTGGTTGCAATAACAGCACTGGCCAACAAAAACATACCGATAAGTAATGCATGTATAACGAGGACGTCCGCGAGTACGGGTTTCACAAGATCACATTTTACATGATAAACAAAAATGGAATAACCCCTCCCACATATCTCCATCCATAATGAAATTTGGAACCGAAATGACTTCAACAACTAGTAAATGTTATTAATTGAAAGAAAAAATAATAATAACAACGAAAATTGGCTGTAACAAGTGAGAATATAACAATTCATCAATATTACGCCCTCCATCCAACCACCTTTCGTATGATTTACGAAACTTGAATGCACGCATTTACCAGCAATCGTTGCCTTGTATGAAGCTCTTGTCCTTCAAGTAATAGAATATGAATCTGTTGTTTGGAGTCCCTACTGCAGTTGCCACATTGATCAGGTTGAAAGGGTGGACCGCAAATTTCTGAGATATATGGCCTATAGCTTCATGTTTCCCCAGAGTCAGTGAATTATGATACACTTAAATAAATACATTTCTAAAGTAATTTTAAAGTTCTGAAATAAGTTTTGAAACTTCACCAAAGTTCTTGATCGAATAATCAAGCAAATTGGCAGTATAAGCAGGGTTTGAATGGATTGTCCATTATCCCTTCATTCTCCGTCCCAACAGAAAATTCATAATTTCCAACCCCAACAGAACAAACAGAAAACTTCAAAATTTGAGGTAGGTTGTACAAATAGACTGGAATTTGGATCTACTAAGAAAAAACAGTTTTTAAATCAATGAAATCAGATGAAATAAACAAGAAATGCCGGGGAATGTAATATATTGTGTATATAGTAAATATGTACTAAAGTTGGATTTTGCTCAAAGTGAGTTATCTGTACTAAGGAATGAGAAATCTTGAGGTGCTATCTATTGCGTTTAAATACCACACCTGCGAATTGCCGATCGTCTAGCAACCAGAGTGGTCTCGTTCGATTCACGGAAATAATTTATATCTCAATCAAACAAAAAACTATCCTCACATATTATCGTGTGGGGTTGATTGATCGAAGTACCGAGAATACAGGCACATCTTGGAAAGGTGTAGTAATTTTGAGCCAAATTAAGTGAACTTTTGTCCAGCATTTTCGTAGAAAAGCTTCAAAAAGCGGAAGGCAGTTGGTGGACGAACGGATTTTTTAAAATTTGATTTTTGATATCGGCGCCACTTTTTAGGGGGTTAAATGTTTGTTGTTGCTCGATTACAAAGGCTCATAATTGAAAATAATTAACTAACAGTTTTACTGATGACCTCTTAACGTTTTATGGCACTACATTATTACTTTTACAGGGTACAAGTGTGCTTGGATTGAGAGAATACATACAGTTGAAAGAGGGAAAGAGAGAGTGGAACTAGTTTTGAAAGCTCCCCGCGCCCTTCAGTTATTTCATTTGACCCTCGAAGACTCTTGGCAGTCTATTTGCTTCCAGGGTCCGCCCCTACAATATTTGCACGAGCGCAAAATGTGAACTCTGGTCATTGACTCTTGATATCCGGCGTTCGCAATACTTGCACAATAGGGAAACGTGAAGTGCGAGCAGCCGAAATGAAAAGAAGGAAGAGGTACTAGGTCTCTTTTGGGAGGAGGTTCGAGTACCACTCCCCCATCTGCTTTCTAATATTTGGAGTCGGATTTTATAGCTCGGGCTTCGGAGGCGAGAGGAAGGGGTTGCTCCGGATATTTCGAAGAGGTCAAATCTATCGGTGGAAGCAAGAACCTTCCTTTAGGCCCCGCATCGACACAATATACCCAAGCCGTGTTGAAAGAAGGGGAAAAGAACTTCAGGATATTTCTATATACTAGGGGGCGTAAGGGACTTCTGGATCAAGGGCCCCCCTAGCAGGGGCGGTAGAAACGTTTTGAAGTGTACTCCTGCTCTCATCTCTAACTTCCGTTAACACCGTTATGAACTTCTTCGCTATTTATCAGCTTTTTGTTGCGGGAGGCGGAAGATAGTGAGGTGGGAAGTCCTCGAGTCACCCGCAATAACTTGGCCACTTCTTATATCACTTCTATAACGCTGCTCTTTCGGTGACAAATGGCGATATATGAGATATCAGAGGTGTTATCTCTGTCACAGGCAGTCACCTATTGTAACGGGTCAAGAGTATTGTTGAAAACGGCACAGTTCAGCACCCTCAGCCTTGTTCTACACTATAATTGATCATTGTGTAACTGCAGGTATGTATGTTTGTATATACAGGGTGATTCCTAGTGCATCGATCATTATTTTAAGTTGCTTAGCGTGAGGGATTTTGAAAATTAAAACGAGAAAACACCTAGTGTTACCTATATTTTAGTTTATTATTTTCAATAATATACCTTTACGATCGACAAAGCTAACAAAATTGTTGGTTTACGTTTCAAAATACTTAGACTTCAAAAATCGAATTAAAAAAAAAAAAAAAAAAAAAAATGATATGTTTGCCGCCAGCCACTAATCCTGATCAATCAAACCTAAGGTATCATAATAATCTGTCATCATGTCAGGATTTACGTCATCAAATCAAAACCTTCTTTGGGCAGATTTTTTTTAATATATAGAAATTATTTATGTGAAACGGTGATACCACTTGGCTTGCACACAACCATCCGTTTCCTCACCATTTGAAAGGTCGGTTAGGTAGGCGGTCGTGCGGCAGAGCTCGTTCAACAGGAGCCTACCGCCTTAGGCCTCTTGGCTGGGGGCAGCTCAACTATTTTCATCTAGTTACAAAATATAAGCGATTTACGAAGAAGGGTTATGAATACAAATATAATAAACCTTTCTTTAATACTTTGCAGCGTTTTGGTCCCGCGTTCAACTAAGCTATTACACATTTTATTTCGAAGGGGCAGGTTGGTTCAGTGCACATCGATTTGGTTTTTTCGAATCGGAATCGTCATTATTTTTTTATGCTGAACCACTTGGTAATGTTACTTTCCTGAACTGGCTACGTTTTGATCAAAATATCAACGAAAAATCAACCTCTTGAAAGGAAAATACCCATGTAGAAGGGCCAAACCGTCCTTTCTACTTGAAAATTTTTAGTAAACTTGCCTTCTATTCTCTCAAATATTAACTGGACGACTACACATGATGCTACAAACATAACCTACGACTCCATGAACTTGTTTCATTAGAATCTGAATGTGTGCCAATAATTTCCGCTTTCGAATATTCAGGAGGTAATGCGACCTGCCGTCTCTACCAAGAGTTCGTCAGGTACAAACAGAAGTCAGATGATTATTTACCTTTTCTGGGGTCTCTACCCTAACCTATCTTTTCTTTCGGAATGCTTGATTTTTTTTTTTTTTTTTTTTTTTCGAAAGAATAAAGGTTTTTTCTCTCGTGAGGTATCATCTGGAATGTCACGTACATGCATATGTACATATAAAAATATTTAAATCTACGAATCATTTCAGCATACTTCAAAACAGATTTAAATGGAGACATTTTTCGAAAATTTCTATTTTAACAACTTCAGAGCCCTTGATTTAGCTCCATTTTTTACAAAATTCGTTAAGAATACGTTTTTGTGTTAATAACTCAGTTCTGAAATTTTGGTAGAGTGCAAAATCTTTATCTGATCTTTCTATCGTCTTAGTCACTCGAAAAATAACCAACGAATTTCGAAAGAGAGGTTGAAAAATGTTCTTTCTTGGTGGATCGCCGAAGTTCATTATTGAAATTGATTAACTAAAATATATTGTAACCTTTCTGTCGCCAACGCTCGGTTTCTTGAGTCTTCCAAGGTGCAATAAGCGATACGACCTTTTGAGCTTCGCAGACTCATTTAGCGCTATCGCTATCTATTTTGGTAAGCTGAATCCCCCCGCGATCTGCCTTCAATTTTACGCTGGGAGGACATCTTGAAACGTTAAGTTGTGAGCTCCATCTCTATTTCTCGACCTCTGATGTGGGTTGCGGTGACGCACTCATCCGGTGTTTCCCCCGGCGGCTTTTGGGTTTCTCCAGAGCACAGACCGTGATTTCGTTTCTTTGCTGAACTTTGTTTTCAGGTCATCCCCGCACTAACCGCATCCTAGAGAACTCTATCAACTAGTTGACGGAATACGGGCAGTACAGAAGCTTAAAAACAACCACCGACGTTTGCTACTAGGCTTCAATCACGTTGCCGTCAGCATGTTCAATTAAGGCATTCAACCCCGAGCAAGAAGGGCGTTCCAAACCCTCGACCCGAGGATATTCCTATTCAGCATCCAACATAGCAAACATGCTTCCTCCCTGTAAGGGTGTTTCAATGCGACAGAAAACGAAAATCTATGAAATTTTAAATAAGGGTATATAAGATACCCCTTGGGTTCACTCAGGTGATCAAGAGCGCCCCCGTCAGATTTCAAATGTTTCACAGATTCTACCATACGAATATTAGCTTTCAAAGTTGATCAGGACAGAAAACAGCCATTACAGTTTTTCGTGACGCACGAGCTACTACGGTACAGTGTACTGCATAAGGACAAGACGCAGAAATCCACGAGGAGAACAATTGAAATTTAACGAGGCCACCCTACACGTTCATCCACAACTATATTACGTAAGACTTGAAAATTCGATTTCAAAAGGAATGCTTTAAACAAAATTCCACTGCAATCACCTGATGCGATTATTACATGATACATGGCGATTTTTACTATAACCAAGCACTTTCACATTCACATTTGTGTTGACATTCTTTTTTCTGTCAAATGTCCTTAGGGAGAGCGAACGGATGAACGTAAAGCGGTCCGTGCGAGCTCATTCAGATTCTTTGAATGAACGTCTACCAACAACGAACATGAAAATAATAGTTTTATTTCGAAAACTTTGGATATTCAGATTTTCGACATTTCCACCCTTCGAGTTCACCCTTAGGATTGTCTCAACCTCGACCTCTTTGTCGACAACCCATTCTCAACTTGATTGCAAATGCGATTTTTTATTAGACGGTGGACGGATGGATTTTTTAAAATTTATTTTCCGATTCAGTACATTATGAAACGAAAAAACAGCACATTTTGAGATGGAGTTGAAGTTTTCTTGATCGATTAAAAGGGTTCCATTGAAAATAGTGAACCAATACACCTGAGTATGGAGAATGTCCCAAAACAAAACTCGTTGATTTATCGAGTAAAACTCATTTATTACGAAATCGGAGGGACCTGAAAGATTTGCTATTCAGTCTACACATCGTGTACACACAGCGAGCGATGACTAATAATCGACAATATTGAAACTGAACGAGAAACACCTATGAAAGACAACGCGAGAGCAGTACACGGAATTCATTTGCATTTTTCACAAGCTCCTTTATAATTATTTATAAGGGAGTCGGCATGGGGGGTTTCAATATTGAAACCTAATGGAAACATTGTATACATAATTTACTCGATCGAATAAACGGAGAGAAACGAAATTATTCAGTAAATAAATGGATCGAATTGGCAACTAAGTAGAACAGCACAAAATACACTACTGTTTAAATTAATAATTTACCTATTACTATTGTACCATCAGGTGAAATTAGATCTAGGGTTAGAGAAGAGTGAGTAGAGTGGAATAGTGAACAGTAGTGAATGTTTTTAAAATTTTGTATTTCATAAATTTTCTTTCATCAGGTATCTCCGTCTGTGTTGATGTATCCAGATGTTGTTCAGATGTGTAGTTGTAGTAGTAGACGGTCTGCGTACTTACATAACACATAAACAGTATGCGCGATTGAGCCCGAATTATCTGATTTTCCTCAGAGTCAATTTTAACTGTCAAACTGATGCGAGAAGTATGGTGAGTAAACGGATGGTCGCAGCAACCAGAGTAGTGTCATTTGATTCAAAATCCGATGGAGACAGTAGAAATGTACAAGGTACAAATACAACTTCTCCTTGCTATATTGGAAAGATTGTTATTCTCATTTCGTTTCTATTAAATAAACAAATTTTGTAACATGATAAGAAGAGCGATCTTATGAGTGCGAAACTGATGGGCATCTCTGCTTTTGTGTTCTCGATTTACGGCAAAATTCGTGCCGTCAACTGGTGAAGGATGAATGGTAGAAACGCGCTTGAGAAACAACATTCACCAGCAACCGCAACCGTAAACGTCAATTTAGTGCGATCTATCTAAATGATTTCCAAGCCAAATGAAACCTTTTCCGTACGAAATGAAACCTTTTCCAGATCAAATAAAACATTTTCCGAACCAATTGAAACTTTTTCCTAACCAAGTGAAACATTTTCCAATTCAAATGAAACCTATTCCAAACCAAATAAAATATTTTCCAAATCAAATGAAACCTACTGAGAAAATGAGTGGAATAAGGTGGATACCTTGTACCAGATAGCTATCTATCCATCTATAGGTACCCTGCAAATTGCAGGTAGATGCAATTGTACCTTACATAGAAACCAGTTGACAAAATAGAAATTCTTCGAATTTTAGGCATAGGATTATCCAAGTAGATCTCACCTTAGAAGAATAGGGAACAAGTTGGTAAAAAGGTTTCACTTGACACGGTTCCATTTGGTATGGAAAAGGTTTCTTTTCATTTGGAAAATGTTTCATTTGACTGGGTGATGCTATATCATGATAGTACTTTTCGAAATTCGGGTCAATTTGATCATTCGTAGCATGATAGGAGGGCGGGCAAATGAGATGCGAAACGGATGGGCGTCTCTGGTTTCGGGGTCTTGATTTACGACAAAATTCGTCTGCCGTCAACAAGCCGGTAACGCCGTTTGGCTCGCGACCACCCTTTTCATTCTGAAATCGTCTGACTGGTAAAGGATGAATGGTAGCTACGCGCTAGAGAAATAACATTTGAGGGACGGCAGAGCAGCGATAGGGGGAAAAGGGGGGCATATTAAATTTCACACCTGTCCCTATCAACAATGTGACGATAAACGGACCGCAGGATGGTTTTTAATCGCCGTTTAGGACAAAACAAATTGTTTTGGACCGTTTGCGGGTGCGGTGGTGGAGGAAGAAGGTTCTAGTTGGTGAGAAAGAATTACGACGTCGGGGATCGTGGGTTTTGGCAGGCGGGTGTTTCTCTTTCCGTCCGCTGTCCGCCGATCGCGTCCCGCGGATGACATTTTGGCCAGTGAAAAGGCGAGTCGGCTTTAATTATACCCACCTTTACCCTTTAGGAGGCGATGCGACCGCTTTAGCGTGTACCACCTTCACTGGCAGTAGGACAACTCCACCTGGGAGGGGTTAAAGGGGCCCTTAGCGTATTTCATTCACCTTCATTTCCTTCAAATTATAGATATTTACGTTCAATTCTTTCGGTGTTGGGTGGAGTTCGACGAGGATGCAACGAATCGGTCTGAAACTGGGTTAAATTTCCCCTTAATCTTGCAATACTGGAGAACTTAAATTTTTTGAATTTAACCTTTGACGTGGAATGCCTTTTATAAGTTTCGGAAAAAACCAAATGAACTGAACAGAAATACCTATCAATTATAGATATTTCTGTACTTTGAAGTTCTCCGAAATTAAAGATTTTTTAATATGGTGTACCTACCTCAAGGTAAGAGAAAAGTTCACTCAAAGTTCAAGACCGATTCGTTTGCATCCGCACCGCCAAGTTTGCAAACATAGTAGGCTTGGGTTCACTTTGCTTGAGACTGCCGCCCTCATTCTGTCACCAGAAGAATAAAAACTTTTTTTATGGTGTTTTTACCCTTTTTTAAATCAAAATAAAATTTTACCTCGAAAACTGGGCATTTAAAATACTTTTTAATGTAGTATTCCGAGGTATAGAACATGAAGTTAAAAGGGATGTTTGGGACAAAAAGTCGATAAACCTCATCCAATACAAGATATCTCTGATAATTGAAGAAAAACGCGTTTTTAAGTTAACTAGATACAATATGGTCCGATACACCACTTGCTCAGCGGCTTCAAACTCAATACCTCAGGTTATACTTAAAGATAGGTTACAAGACAATGCAACAACGAAAAACGAAGAGAAAATCAAGAAAAACGTGTTATCCCTAAAAAATTAGTGATATTTTGTGTTTGCGGAGACTTCACGACTAGGCGTCCCAAAATGCCCTTTCAATTAGATATCCTATAGGAGGAGGAATGAATTCATTAAAATTTTCAAAAAAGGATAAAGATAAATGAAAGATAAAGAAGAAAATCCAAGATCTTTTTTGGAATAAAATATTATTTACAAGTATTTTTTGCAATAATATTGTTATTTAGAATTTTTAAAATATAAATAAGTGCTCAAATTTTAACTTAATCTAAGATAAATTCAGTCGATAGTTTTTGGAAAATTCGCTCTTGCGATCGTGCTGCATTGCTGGAATTGTTTTGTAGTGTATTTATGATGATTATGGAATTGTTTTTGTAGTGTATTTATGATGATGATGTTATGTGAATTGTAATGTTGTAAATTTATGGAATGTGATTTCGTCCATCTGTACCCCGTTCGGCTGGAGGACTTAGCAAACTTGAAATCCACATACAATGAAAAGAAAAATGAATAGGGAGGAAGGCTTGTTATAGGTAATCATAAACTGAAATTCCCTCCACATAAGTTATATGTAAATCAGGTTTGTGATAGCTTCCCTGAACCTTGAGATATAGTCAATACACTGCTTTAAAAAGGATTTTGGTAAAGAAAATTTTGAGGAATTCCATTATCTGAAATGTTGAGGCTATTGCAGTAAGTTAATTATTAACGAAAACATTATGAAACCAGCCCTTTCCATATTTCGTATCTCCCACCGCCGCTTTAAAAACACCGGATTTAGCGCTGAAAACCTCGAGGGAGACCATGTTGCGTTCAACGTTAAAAGGTAAAAATATGTAAGAAGCGTGTTGGTGAGGCAGGAATGCGGGAAGAAAGCGATGATAGGGTACGTGTGGGAGTGAGAGGGGAGTGTGGTGTGTGTGGTGGTAGAAGAAGATACAGGAATGGGAGGAGGGGGGAGCTCACCTGTTTGTCCGGGATATAGAGGCAACGTGGATTTTACAAGATTTTTAGGAGGGAGGGAATTTTTTTTTGTAGGAGTTTTCGGAAAAAAAGGGTCGTTTCGAGGGGCGCTATCCTCAACCATTACATAGATTACGGAGTCCTTCCGACAACCTGCGTCACGGGACCATTACGGCAACGGAGACCGGAGCCATGAAAAGGGGGAAAACGGCCATTTCTGTAATGGACCAGTGGAAATTAATAACGCGGGGATTATTAGTGTTTTTTGGAGGAAGGAAGAAAAGGGGTGGTTTACCGGTTCTTGTGGCCCAGGGCTATGCCTCCTCTCCCCGGTCCTCGTTTTGATCAATCCATTAGGAACTCCAGGTCCTACATACATAACGTACAAGGGTTGAGGTTTGAGTGGTGGATGGGGGTAGGAAAGGGGGTTTTTTAAGGGTGGTTTTAAGGGGGATGGCGAATCGGCCCAGCGCAGTGCCAGTAATACGGGGAATCGAGTTGGATTCACTACGGGGTATGAACGGGGGGTGGAGATTCCAGCAAGAACCAGGTGAACCGGTCAGGTCAAGAAGAAATCGTTTGGACGCTTCTTGCTGCTTCTTCTTTCCACCTGTAAAAAACTCCCCGCCGTAAACCGCCCACCTAAAACTCCCCTCTGAGAGTAATATCCGGGGAAATTCATGGTTCTCCTCTGTCGGTTACTCCTCGGGCAGTTGATCACGCTGACGTGAGTTTAACTTTCATGAGCCTCAACGATTCACAACCCGCTGGAACACCTACAAATTACAACATGATAACCTCCAACCCTGGTTGCTTATTGGTTTAATAATTTAAATACCAAGCAAGCCTTGGAATCGTATAGCAAAAATTGTTTATCAACCCTCGACCAACCTTTGTCAATTCAGGTTTCAAGTGGAGTAGATTCAAAATCATCAATGTTCGTCAGCCGCGCAATGGGATGAAACCAAAAAATTGGGTCACGAAGGATATTTCTGGACATCTCCCCTGGTAAATTACTATAAATTTCGACTATATGTGAGGCATCCCCCACTACTTGACCCACATGATCACTGGCTACCCTAAAAAATTGAGAAATGTCTGGCTCAAATCGCTGGATTATATTTTCCCAAAATTCAAAAGTAATACAAATTTAAATTGTAAGCGGACTAAGTCACTCGCGACGAAGTTGTGGAAATCCATTTCAAATAAAAACGGAGTAAGCTGGAGTAACGGAGTAACGGTCAGGAGTTCATGTTTGTTACTGATGATGACCTAACCGTCGAAATCGATTGAACAGTGTAACTCTTTACTTTCGTGGAAATATAGACAACGTTCCATCTTACTCCGTTTTTATAAATTGTATACTTATTCAAGAGGTAATGCAAAAGTAGAAGATGAATTTAAGTTAATTTTGGTAGCACTTTAAATGCCCTAAAGGACCACAAGTTCCTAAAAACCTGATTTTAGGTTGTCTCACAAAGTTTTCCCTTCATGTTTCGCTTGAATTCCAACAGTAACATCTTGGAATACACCTACCGAAATTATTCTAGCTAAAGAGTCTTGCAGACGGTCACCTCAGCTCAACAAAACCCGAGCTAAGTGTGCTTGAGAAATTGATGAGTAAAATCCAAATGCAGGTAATTTGTTTGCAGCTTTTATTTCAGTTGAATCTTCATTTTTAATATCATAAATAATTTCAGAATATAATTTTTGCAGCCGAATTTCTCCACTTCATAAGCTAAGGTATGGATTCTTTCTCCACGGCCCTGGTCAAAAGTGAATGTAATCAAACCCAACATACTAACAGATTCTCATCAACACTTGTCTCGCAATGTTAGGACAGACTCGTAATTAGCAGCTACGGTTACGTAGGATCGTAAGACACAGATTCTCATCAACACTTGTCTCGCAATGTTAGGACAGACTACGGTTACGTAGGATCGTAAGACGGCACAAAATAACAACATTATGGATGCCCTTAATGTCTAATATAATTTAAATATGTACAATTTATGGAGTAGTGCAGGGGTGCAGTAGGCTATGATTCATTCACTAAGTTCGGCAGATTGTTGTAGAGTTTATTCCGCTTAGAGGAATTTGACGGATAACGGCGGCAGGAAGATTGGATTTAGAGACTCAAACAAGTGCAACGCGATGACAGGAGGGTCGAGTTTCGCAGAACCCCGTGGCAGTGACCTCCCCCGTTATCTCATCTTTCGCAAGCTGACCAGGCCCGTCCCGTCCATCTCGCCCCCCTCCATATCGGATCGGATCCTCTTTTGCCCATCACTCACCACCTACTCGTTTATCATGATCATCTTCCGCTTCTACGGACTCGCCCGTCCCGTCGGCTATTAAGGCACATTTAGGCGCCCATTTCCACACTTTGAGGCCCGATATTGTCAACGACTGTTGAAGATAATATTGTCGACGGTAATATCATAGTTGCATCGAATGGGAATTCCTCTGAATGCCAGATCGCAACTAAAAAAATACCGTCGGCAACTCATAATTCTGAGTGTTTTGTGCGATTTGAAAACAAAATTAACCCACCTAAAGTTCTGCCATGTTTACACACTATTCTCTGTGTGTTTATAGTCAAAATAGCCTTATTCGAAATCTTTTCTCCGATATTTTCACTAAATAGATTACCCATTAGTCAATTTCGGAGAAATTTTTTAGTTCGACCTTTTTCATGGAATACCTCATACACACATAGCTGTATGGACAAATCCATATAGCGTCAAAGCAGAGCCTTTATTGTTACATCAATTAACGGGCGAAATGTTCTGAAACCGCAAACCAGCTGGAAATAGAGGAACATTCTTGGAAGAAAATTAATTTTAAAGCCAATAGCTCCAAAATTTTAGTCTTGACTAAAGAACTTCGTTCAATTAGGCGAAGTAAAAATTAGGGGTATTTTATGCCTGTTTTTGTGTTTCTCGTGAAACACAGTCTATAGGCCTAAAATAATGGAACCCTTCAAGAGTTCTGCCATGTCAAAGTAGATACTCACTTGTTATACCAATTAACGAGGGAAATCTCTGAAACCACAAAACCAGCTGGTAATGGAGGAACACTTGTTGAAAAATTTAAAATTCATTAAAAGACTGGGATCCTTCCACCGGTGAATTCAGGAGGTGATATGTCAACAGACTGTCTAAGCCTTAATTCTATGGCATATTTCAAGATCATTCACAAAACAGTAGATACGGTAATCTGGAATCGAGTTTACTTTCATCCTTCCTTCCTTTTACTCCCACTAACACTTTTATTTACTCAACGAATAACCCAATCGCAATCTAAAAAGCCTGCGAAGTTAGTGGGGCAAAATAGCCTTCTTACTCGTAATGACACGAACGTGTAGAATAGTCAAATATAATAGCAATAAATCCTTATACATTCAAATTTCAAGTTTGCATATTATGCAAACAATTGGTGTAACACATGTTTGCCCACCAGCAAATCCCACCAATATCCAATTGCCTGCAATATCAAAAGAATATAGGAAACTAATTAAGATGGTTGAGAGAAAGTTATGGAAAAACATTATGTTTAATGGGAAATCTTCAGCTTTGGTAGAAATATGAGTTTGAGCCTAACAAAACTGATAGGCGACTATCTACATTTCAATTTGTACATTATCTGAATATTTCATCGAAATACAGATAGAAACTTCGAACACTAGGTCAATTAAATCTTATTTTTGGAACATGCGGGAAAAGTAACATACATTTTTATTGTTTTTATACTAATTAAACCAATTTTTACGTTTCGACGAATCCCTACTTAAAATGCGTGCGTCATTGTGATTTTGACAGAAAATAAATGTTTCTCCTTCCGAAAGTGAATGAAATGATTCCGTTCTTGTAGACAAACTTGGAAATTAAATCAACAATTTGAGCATAATATGCTCAACACCATATTATGGTGTTGCCCATTTTACAATAATGACACCAGTGACAAAAACATTATAATACGGCTGAAGCAGTTGGACCAACAGTAAATGAAAGGTGGAAAGGGTGATCCTACCCAAAGTTGCCGAAGAGCTTGTCCAAAAATGCCTCGCTTTTAGCATAACGAGCAACGGCCAAGCCTATACTGTGTGGCTATGCACGCAGTCTACAGCTTGCATTCACCTAACCAACCAATGTCAAGGTGAATGTAACGAAATTCTCCACCTTACGGAGGGTCACAAAAGTTCATCACCCAGGTTTCACAGTCCCCGTCATAAGACAAACTACACTGTTTACCGTTAATTAACTCATTTTCTCTCCTTCGTCAAAGGCTGTTTTCCATCCTTTTTATGAAATTGCGTGCATAAAAAAAAGGTGGAAACTGCTTTGGCTTCGTAAGAAGTGCGAAATTATCACGGCGTAAATAACAATCTCTGAAGCGAAGACTCGTTAACGAAGAGGGTAAAACTTCTTCGGATATCACTTTTAATTACAGGCAAGTGGCGTTTTGACTCGAGGGCCTTCTCCGAAGCTTCCCAGGTTCTCGATTTCCTTGTTTGGAGTTTTCCACGAACAATTCTTGATCCTCAGGCGCCTTTCTGTTGTGCTCTTATTGATTTTCGCCGAGGAATAGCTTCGCTGTTTATATAAACTGTGGGAACGAAATTAGCAGTCATCTTGAGACATCATTTAGCCGGTTCCGTTGGGAAGACATCGTCCTACTAGAAGTCGTAAAAATAGCTGCAGTGAACGGTATTTCATAGATCCACGAACAATTCTTCGTGCCTTCCCAAAATTCATAAGGCGTCCGATGGAATCTTACATCATATCTCCTACTGGGATTTTTGTAACTGCTTATTCTCACAAATTTCAACTTTCTACCAGAAGCGATGTACTAGTAATTTTCCTGTTGGGTTGAATTTAAGAATTGGAACTGAATCGGAGGTGGAATTTATGAATTTAAATTCGAAAAAAAATGTAAAGGCTGTGTAGTTCAGCCCAATAGATCTCCCCAGAGTTTGGCCGGTAGAAAAGTAAGGAAATGTGTCTAACCGGTACCATCGAAGTGCTCCTGAATTTAGACTTGAGGAAAAATTTGTAAGATGAAGGTGGTGACAACCGGTTTGTAGAAGAGCTTCAGAATTTGGCGGAAAGAAGGAGAGGATCTGCTCCCCGGTACCACCGTAGTGCCCCTGAGTTCGAATAGGTAGGTAAGGAAAGTACCGGGATTGGTAAAAGACAATCTCTAAAGAATAATAACGGATTAGAGGTTGTTGACGTAAAGACGAGGAATACCAAGCGTTGAATGACTGGAGGTCTGGAAAGCCCATCTTATATAGGGAGCTTTAGTGTCCATTTCCCTTTGTCTCCAGGTAGCTGGCGACGAGGGGTTGCAACGGTTCCGCATTTTTCAGCTTCCCTGTTCACTCTATTTGTAGATCGATTTGAGAGTAGGTTTCCTAAAATGTTACCTAGAGAACTGATTAGTTTTTTGAATCATTCAGCCTTCAAAATACTGCCGAAATCATAGTTTTGGCTTCTGAAATCGAGAGCATTCGAATTCCTCAAACTGCTAAATGTGCACCTTTCAGAGTTGATAGGCTATTCACCCATATTGGTGCAACTGGCTTATTGAACTTTTTACACCGGCTACAAATACCATTACTAATACATAAGATTTACAATTAACAGTATAAATTAACGGCAGTTAATTACTTATTAGTTTACTGTAAATGATAGAGGGCAGCGGCGTCGCTTCAATGACATCACCCAATAAGGTGTGATGAATCTACCGGGAACTTCTGGAACTCCCCATCCCAAGAGGGTCGTGACGAGATGAAGATGATGGGGGTTGATAATTTGAAGGGAGAATGTAAGGGAGTGTGTGTGGTCGTCTTGTAGGGACGTGCATTTGAGGGAGTGGTCGAGTGTTTGTGCGTTTGTGGGCGTGTGTTTTGGTGTATGTTCTGTGTGTTTGAAGATGGGGCAGTGCAGTTCTTCACATCTCCAACCAACGTTAACCGCACAAATCTTTTGATTCCTTTGCTTCGTTATAACTATCATCAACTACCATTACATACATTTTCATATCCATGTTGTGTGGAGTTCCAGTGCACTTTGTAGAAAATGGAGTAGGTAGGCATTGTAAAAAGGTACAATAGAAATTTTAATGCGATAATTGCAGTTAACCTACCGAATGTAGCTGTTAGAAGAATGACATCTCAATTGCTTTTAGTCATTTCCTAATTCACAATGTTAAGTATTGTTGGCTGCATTAAACATTTTGAAATCGAGCATTAGTCATTTATCTAATGTTAGAGTAGAGCAAACTAACTCTGAGGAAATGGAAATAACGTCTTCCAACCTTGACAACGCGGGCCTCATGATAATTGTCGTTCAACGCCACAGCGCGAGGCTCGACTCGTATTTTCCAATCAAATGTAAACTTCGAGTCGGATTTTTGAAACATTACGTTGGTAGACTTGTCCTGCGTAGTCTTACACAAATACCGCCTAGCCATCAGGAAATATCATCATTATTTTCGTCCATTCTCTGATGGATAATTTCAAGAGATCCAAGTAATGTGAAGTAATATGTAGTTGTCTGGGCGTGTGCTTTGGTGTGTGTTCTATTAGTTTGTTGATGAGGCGGTAAATTTTTTCACATCTACAACCGATGTTATCCGCACAAATATTTTGATTTCTTGCCTCGTTATAATATCACCAACTGTATTTACATTTCGTCTTGGAAATACAATTTAATTTATTGGCATTTTCATAGAAAAGTTCCCTCGTGTTCATTTCCACATTGTATGAAAATTCAGTGCATTTTGTATTAAAACTTCTTCCAAATCAAGAAAACCAGAATCTAACTAGCGCATTGAATTTCAACGGTAGACAAAACCCATCAGCACGAACAAATTTTGAAGGTTTGGTGCACTATTTTCAATAAATGATGCGTATTCGTAATCGCTCAAGAAAAAAATAACCCTTTTAATTTTGTTGGCTCACAAATCTTTATGAAGGTAGACAATTTTCATATTGCATTGAACTCGCTGGTTGTTAATGTAAAGAGAATTGCCACAGTGTGTTGCTGGAGAAATCGTACAAAAAATTTAGAGATTTCAAGGAAGATGGAAATTTGAAATGTAGCGGCAATCTCTACACGGGCGGCGATGTTGAGACGTAACCGCCGGCCCTCCTTCGATTTTCACGGTGTTTTTTGAAAGAAGCTTCACTTGTTGAGAAATTTTCTCGAATGGTAACGTTTTTCCCTTAGGTATTACGGGTGTTAAACGTTATTCTAGGGCCCTATGACAGGATTTAAGTTGGAATTCCAGTTGAAATCTAACATAGAGGCAAAGTCCTCACTGCAGTTAACCTAAGAGGATCGGTCTTCCTATAAAATATTGCAGAAGGATTGCACTTTTCTGAAAATCCTGCTCAAATTTCATCTGAAACACGACCACATTTCGGAAAAACAGATAAATTACCGCATTGGCGTCCAATATTTTATTAAATGAACTTTTAATTGTATAATTTCTTCTTGAAAATCAATTCTCCAATCTTTTGTGAATCCAAAAAGCTAAGACGAAATTTAGGTTAGGGCGTACCCTAGGGTCATGTTTTCCTGTCACATACTCTCCACTCCCTACTTCAACTTACCATTGTTTGCCCCAAGTTATGTTGATTTTACTTCGTAATTTCTTAGCTATTTCGACAGCCTGCCCCAGTTAGCTGTTGACTTTGTAGAGTGCGTGATTTTCCTCTTAATTTTTCAGATCCCCTTCCGTTGTTCCCTCCTTCATTAGCGGGCGAATATTCGCGTGTTTTCGAAGAGCGATCGCGTCGCAGATCGCGTGTCAACGCGAAGAGAGCTCGGTAATTGGTGAATATCGCGTCGAAAAGAAAAAAACACATTCTTCGCTTCGTTTTGTACTAAGCTGAGTTTTACCGGGTTTCGGGAATGTAATTACGCCCTTCGAGCGAGGGTTAAATTGGCACTGTGGGACGCGTAGAGGACATTGGTGTTCCAAGAACCGACAACTTCCCACCCACGCCGGTCACCTGTTTGTATGATCTACGACATGTTCCTGAAACGAACATAACAGTTTGTACCATGTTCAACACGCATCTACGTCAGTAGTCGAGCAAAACTGTTGAACGACCGGTTAATGAATGTAGCGATCCATCACTCAACGCCCAATCAATCATCAATCATTTTATTTTTCTAAAACTAACACCAAGTATTGCTAAAAACATTTTTTTGAAGTTCCAGTGTTGCTGAATGATCATATTGGGAAAAGTTTAAAGTCGCTACTTTTTTCCCATGTAACTACATGATAGTGTGTTCTGGGCGGAAACGCTCGAGTTAGCTAGTGTCCGATGACAAACCCAATTAATTCAATGAGTTCAACATGAAAAAAAAAGTTTAAATGAGCTGGTCCTACCAAAATGTTTGAAGTTGCTCGTTTTGAAAAAAAAATGGGGAATTAACATTTTTTACTCATAACATTCGTAAAGTTGTGTTTTCGACGAACGTCACACTGAAAAATCTATCCTACTCATTCAATAACAAAGGCATTATTTCATGCCAAAACGCTGATTTTGTTTTTTTAAATTCACGTTTTTTCACGTTCAAACACCTATTTCTCTTCCAAAAATTGCTCTAAAATAAAAATTTAGTTAACCCGTGGAAAGCTGATAAAACGTAAATGTTTTAACGTTGAGCTCATTCTTTCCAATCGTATTGTGGTAAATCAACATTGAAAATTGTTGATGTGTGTTAAAATGTTGACAAAATTCAAGCTTAGGCTAAAAAAAACCATGGTACGACATGACTTAGGAGAAAATTTTATGGAATGGAAATTAAAGAAATTTTAACGCTCTTTTCAACTGTATAATCTAAAATTTATTGATTGAGCAAGTTAAGAGTAGTTTTGGCCATTTCAGTAAAGTAAGGTCGAAAATAAGAAAAATAAAAACTTTGATGTAGAATAGTTTTTTAGTTATTCCACGAAAAAACACTCACCAGTCGAAGCCAATAGTACACTGAGTTCAAAAACACACCCCTTGAACCTTTGTGACCTCTTCGTACCACTTCTTAAACGAACCCGACCACGTTAACAGTTGAAGTAGTTCGGAAACTACCCCAGCATTGAGAGTGTTAATAATCTGAAAGGAATTCCTTTTCAGTCTTTCTCGCACCCTACTGGATATATTCCAATAGGCTTCTCTATACTGATGAAGCTTCGCACCAGAAGGACGTCCTCAAACCGGGTTTAATATTAATATCTATCTCTCAAATCGGTACTGCTAGTCCAAACCAGGAAACCCTGGAAAGCTTTCGACAGTAATTTCTAAACACTGTACTCCCTTTGTGGACCGCTCGTGTGATCTCAGTTGGAATTCGTACTACGCTAATGAATTGTGTATTCTAAACGATTTACAAACGGGAGTTTTCTATGAGAACGACATAACAGGATTTTGCTTTTACACGGGGTATAAGAGCCGGTTCCCTATATAGCGAACTACAAATCCTTCACTATTAATGCTACAGTCCGGTAAATGCTCAACAAAAGCAATTATAATAGGAGGATCTGCCCCTTCAGCTTACGGTAGGATGAAGGGCCCTTCCCCCCAGCGATGTTGTCCCCTCCGCGGGTGTTGTTATGATAATGTCACGTGTTCGAATCATTTAATTCCCTTTTAATGCAATCCATAACATCGTCTACTCGTGTTTACGACTACCGTTTGTTGGTTTCGTCATGTTTTATTAGTACTTCTATTGACGTTGAAACGGCCGACATTTGTATATAATCCGCATTAGTTGGCGATGAATTGTCGATACATAATTTTAGCGGAACTTCATCGCAGTTAGAGACCAGTCTCCCTGCGGAGTATATTACAACAATACATATTCAATGGTTCGAATACATACGTATTCGCATTGCTGGCTTAATTTACGAAGATCATGATCATGGTTTATAACCAAACGTTCCAGTCGGAGCGAAATCCAATTGCAGCCAAATAACCGGCCCTAACAATCCAAAAGGCTGCAAATATTTGCATAAAGATTTGTTAGTTCTTTATTAAACAGCTCTTGTACGTCTTGTACTGGTTTATTACAGGTTTTTCATAGCTAGACTGTTCTACTATAAAACTACCCAATAAAAAAAGGGTGTTGTTTAGTGCCCAGAAGATAAGGACTGGTGTAAGGGTTTTTCATTGCGCTGAATCCATTTCTGAAATCTGTTTTTGGCTATCAGCTCTGGTTTCTGAGATGGAGCCCATATATCTGCTCTCTAGCTACGATTGAGTGTTGAAAACAACCATACAATTAATTATTCACTTTCAACCAATCATTCTTTGTTTTATAAGGTGCAGAATCCGAATTTGAAACCCGATTTTCGCTACATTCTTCCATTCCACATGGATACAGCGCAAAAGTTGACAAATTACACAGAGAAAAGCTTTAAAAAACGACGTTCAATACATTTGCAAATGCAGTTTTTGGAAGTAACAACGGCATGTTGAAAGAATCTGATTCAACGAAAAAAATCCTGTGAGAATTGTTCTCTTTCTTTTGTCTAATCTCAAAAAAATGTCGGTTGTATCTGTTTCATCTTACACGTTCAGTTGGTTCATTTGCGTGATGAACACAAGCATTGGTTATTGGTTGATAGCAACATTGATCCAATGAAATTAATTAGAGCACATAAAAAGACAAATCAGTCAAATATTGATCAATATAACTGATCTTTTTGTTGGAACGAACTAGCACAAAATGGTAATGATCAATATCTCTAAATTGGATGATAATGAATTACCTGGAAAGGAAAATGAAACCTGCTTACATTTAGTTTCATCAACTTGAATCACAAGTAAGAGGAACTGCTTTTATATTTGACAATTGAACGGGTGCAATTCGTGCTAAACCCGATTATCCAATCAAATATTTTTTTATCTGTCGTGTTTTTTCAAAAACTGCATCTACAAATGTACAATAGTGTTTTGGGAATTTTTGTGTTGACTTTGTCAACATAACCGCTGTTTCCTATGCAATGGAAGAAGATGGCCGAAATTGAGCTTCGATTTCGGATTCTGCACCTCATAAAACATTGAAAAAGTGGTCATAAGTCTAAAATTAATGGAGATTTTTGAAGTAGTGTTTTAAATACTCAATTGTAGCTAGAAAATTGGTACCTGCATGAGCTATATCGCAGAAACTGGAAATGGAAACATATTGGTAGGTAATGAACGCAACGCCCCTGGTTTAGATGTTGGGTTTTATACTTTCACCCTTATAAACATATCTGTAAACAATTTACGGATATATTTTAGAACTAATCGAACAAAAGAAGCACCAAAAGGGTCTGGGAATTTTAATTTTAGTAGAATCGCTGGAATGAATCGGCTATCACAACTCCCCCCCCCCCCCATCCCTCCTTCAAGATATAAAATTCAAAATTTCTAACGTTTATTACACGAGAGAGGTTTGTTAGACAAAAATATCGATCTATTACAATTAACCCCTCCATTCACCCGCTTGCATAATTAAATCTAAAATATGTTCAGGAATCAGGAAAGTCGGCAGCTTAAGCTATAGTATCCCTCCATACCACGAATTTCCGAGGACAAACAAAACTAGAATTAGCGTCGACCAAAATAAATGTTATTTAGCTCTTTGATTTCATATCTATCATCATAAACTTAGGTGATTTACCCCATTAAGCAGAACAACGCTCTTGTGGGGAAGGGCAGTTGAGGAGAGCCAGTTTAATCATCTCAAATGAACGTCAATTCGATCATTTCATCATCCTATTCGCTACATAATTAACACGACATACTCCCCAAATAAGCATGACCTTTTGAAAGCGTGGTGAGCGGGAACATGTCCCGCGGTATTACCGCCCCGTGAATCGTTGGAACAATCTGCTATTCGATACTACTCAAGATTATTTAAAACATTTTAATGATCAACAAGTCTTGTAAGCAACAAGCCTTTAGCAGGAAGTTATCGACCACCCCCAACTTGGTTTTTTCTCCTTTTGTCGACAGTCAACGTTTTATACTGAAAATATTCAACTGAAAGCCGTCAAATGCAAAAAACCGTAGACATTTTTTATTGAACGAGAAAATATTTTTCAATCTACTGCCTGAACCCAAAGCCATTAGTAGAGAAGAATCAACAATGGTGCATTGTGATAGAAAACTCGTTACAGAAAATTCTTCAATGAACAGCGGAATACAGTAACAGGAAAATTCGGTCAGATAACCCCCCCAAGTTACCTAGTAATCAGAAAGGAAGAACATTGAAAACTAGAGCGAAGGAGAACGGAAAGAGAGGAGAGTAAAGTTACAATAACGAGATTCACGGATTCAATCCTTCCGCCTTCCCCGTTAACTGAGTTCAGGGCCCTTTGAAGAACTTGTGAGATTGGAGGCAGCAAAACACCTTTATTTCTTCCCTTGAAATAGGATATTTCGAAACTTGGGGCGCCGTCAGCTTTACTGGCGAGATGTGGGTGAAACCCCTAAGAACGAGGTTTCACGACGACCCGGGCGTTTCACGGGATTTCTCGGGAAGAAATTGAGGCGAAAATCCAAGGAGAAGGCAGGCACTTTATTATTTAAAAAAATAGTTGCTGTTAAGCTGTGGATTATTGCATTTCTCGCGATTTCATCATTTTCAGCGAATTTTGGTAAAAAGTTAACTTATCAAAGTGACTTGACAAATGTGCGATAGTTTCTTTATGAAAATGCATTTTTAGGGATTCTGAAACAATGTCTGAAATCAGTTAATTATGTACAGAAACCCTGGATGTTCCATAATGTATAGATATTCTTTATTATTTGCCATATTTAAAAAAGCTCTCTTCAATCAACTTGGTTTTTTTAATGAATTTGAACTTGTCAATGTTGCTAAGTGTCATTTCAACACTGCATTACTCATTAACACTTAACATAACATTTGATTTGTTATTTTCAATAATGAACCTTTGTAATTGACAAAGAAAAATTAATCTATAAGCCCCATCAAAACTTGTTGGTTCACGTTTCAAAACACGTTTATTTCAAAAATCGAATAAGAAAATACGTTCCCCCTCCACGCGAAACATTTTTCCGAAACTAATAGAATAGAGGTGGGCGATTTGGGTTTTCAGGGGGGGTTAATAAGTTGGGGGCGATTGGTGGGCGATGAGTATTCAAAGGGTGAAAAATGAAAATAGTACTGTACAGTTGAAGTTGCCGGGCTGCCATTGAAAAGGCAAAATAACAAAGTTTTCAAACTATCATTTTTTTCACCTTTTAACTGTGAATTTTCTTAATTTATCTTCTTTGTTCTTCGAAAAAATCTATAAAAAATGTATACATTTTAATTTTTTATGTTCTTTTTTATTTAGGAGTGAGCGGATAACACTGCTTTGGTTGTGTTTATATACAGTAATGAAATTGCTTAAAACAATAAAATTGCTTTATTATTACATTTCACTTCAGATTAAAATTAGGCATACAAGGAAAAATTAAAGGGGGGGATACGTGTTAGACAACCTCGAGAAAGAGGCGATGGGTCACAAAAGGTTGGGAACCACTGTAATAGAACAAAGTTTACGAAATTTGGCTCAAAAATCCAACATTGGTCTAGGATGAGCAAGTAATCTCAGGAATTCTGATGATTCAACCCTGTCAAAGGATTCAACTATCAAAAAATCAGAATCTCAAACACTTTCTATGTAAGAGAGTAGTTTATTTATTTACTTTATTTAGATAGAAATTAGTTCCGTGGACTAAAAGTGGATTCTTATCGTTCTTTGCCGTAGCCCTTGAATTGTGAACATTTTAGAAGTCGCTGCAATAGCTTGATTAAATTTTTGTAGAGAGGTTTGCTATCAGATGAAGGAGCGTTCTGAAAAAACATCGTTCAGCATACAGGTGTAAGATTTACCAACCGTATCGAAATAAGAGCTGGGGGGTCTGATTCTCGCGAATCCTGGAAATGATCTCAGGATTGCGTCGGCTCGTTTCCTCGACAACTATCTTAGCCGCATCGCGACGTAACGCATCGTCATTTGGGATAACCAGTCCGTTTACAGTCCGGAGCTACGAGAGCTGACCTCGGCTGAAAACCGATACCGGAGGCCAACCGATCTTCTTGAACCCGACGGTGACCGAGATAAAAGGCCGTATCACGTGACGTTATCTCGCCCAACGGAATATGGACCGATCTTGAAAAATCATTCGCTCCCAACGGATAGATAATGTTACGAGATGCGTTGGTTTCCGAAGGAGCGCGAGATAGGTTCGGGCGAACCATTTTTCATATGACTTTTCATCGCTCCTTCCAGCTTTTACGAGGTGTAAACACTCCGATCGGTATTAATGAATGGAGAAAATATGTTTGCAGAAGTAGCTGCAATGCAGGGGAAGGATTGCAGACGACCAGATTCTGCAAGAACGATGAAACCATTCACTCACGGAAGTGATTAGACCTTGATGGGACAGGTGTAATGAGTCGATAATTAGTGATTGATATCACAATCGTTCCATAAAGAACACTTAATTGTATTGTGTTAAAGAAACAGAAACTTAAACCATCAAACTCAATGAATCGGACACACTTAATCGGTTTTGGAGACAAAACATGAATTATTTCGACCAATCGGTACCTTACTCAAAACCCTCTATTGTGTCTGTCCCTAAAAGTGATTATTAAATGTACTAGTTAATCAAGAGTCAATCGATTGAAACGTTGAAAAAGAATTTTTCACAAGAAGGTAGGCGCGCTGGTCTTGTGACGTTAACGATGGCTGTGTGAGCCTATGTAAACTGACAGTGAGCGAATCCTTCGACTCCCAGTGATTGAGTCATTTCGGAGCGAGTAAGGTAGTATAAGTAATCGTTACGGTCGTTCCCCATTCGTCAACATCGTTCACGAACCGGCCTCCGACCGATGATCCGCGTTTTTGATGGTTTTTCATTTTCACGACCGAATGAAGTTATCTCGTAAAGAATTCCTGCTTAAATTAGCTCTGAGCCTGAATCAGTTTTTGCGTATACACACATTCATCATAAAATTCAACTAAGGAGTGGAATCCCAAAGAGGGAGCTATGATTAGCCATTTGACTTCATCAAGTCTACCAAAACTGCGGTGCCAATGTGAACGTGTGTGTGGATGAGGGATGTATTTTAGTCGTGTAGTAAAAAGCTCCACTGTACAAATGTTATCATCTGAGCAAGTATTGTTATTTTATCAGGGGTGCCCACAGGAGGGGGGGGGGGTATGACGCAGACTGCGCGTCATTGAAATTCTTGGGGGGGGGGGGGGGGGTTCAAACATTTTTTTTGGGGGGTGTAGTTAATTGAAAGTGTTTAACGTGATGACATTCAAAAAATATTACATCACTAGATGAAATGTAAATAATAATGAACCTAGTAATTAATTTAAATGTTTTTTTTTTCTATCTGAAAATGTATAAATAAAAATGACATGGCTGGAATAGTATCCGTGGGTTTGGCGCCGGCGCCCGGCATGAGCCGAGTTTAAATTATCAAAAACAGACTCAGATCATCTATGGGAGACTCATAGTTGTCCAATCTGATGGTTCTAGCAGAAAAAGAGGTACCCATTAACCCATTAACGCCCAGATGGGTACGGGTTAAGTCTATTTGTAATGAAGAAATAATCGACAGATTTTCTGTTTCCTCATCCCAAAGACAAAAACTGCTATATAGGGTTTAAAGAGATATATTTAACAAACAAAGAGATATATTTAAATAGTCTCAGACCACAAATTAAACTTTTTTTACTTCAAACTGATACTGTTTTCATGTATTTTACGATATTATTAAATTTGTTTTTTTACCTTTTTGAATGTTATTATTGAGAATACGATGGTAATGGGCGGGTTACCAACTTACATGGGAGAGGGAGGGGGTACCCCTGTGTTTATTATGTCATTTTTTATAGTTTATTATATTAAATAATCAGCTTTTGGAATCGTATAGCGAAAATTTTGTATACACCCCCCTCTCACCCCTCAACACACCCTCAACACGTCCGCTGTACGGTCCATAAAAGGATTCAAAATTGATGTAAGACATCCGTTCTTTCTTTCTTGTCCTCAAATTGGGGCCTTATGTTTCGTTTATTTGATCATTATTGGTTGATTATTTTCAATAATTAGCCTTCGTGATCGTTGAGCAAACATTTTGTCTTTCCCATTCAAACAATGGCATTTTACGTTTCAGAGATCGTAGATATTCAATGTCTTTACACGCACTGCGCGCCGTGAAAGGCCTTAAAATTGATGATAGAAATCCGTCCTTTCGCAGATAGGGATCACGTACTGAAGTTAAGTTTTCTGTCAAAGTTCTAGCCCTTAGGAACAGCGAACGGATGAACATGTGCGTCTGGTTCAAGAGAGTCAATTATCTTGACACACTAATATTTCGCCTTCTGCCCTCTTCAGGTGTATTGCCAATATTATTATAGTCCATTTCTTATTATTTGCTTATTGTTTATTGTTGCGTTTCACAGGTTGTCAAAAAAAGCATATCTATATGAATGAGTGTGTGTGTGTGTGTATTTGTGTCATTCTAAACGAAAACTATCGTCA
Organism: Creontiades dilutus; assembly: GCA_031894815.1. Taxonomy (NCBI): domain Eukaryota; kingdom Metazoa; phylum Arthropoda; class Insecta; order Hemiptera; family Miridae; genus Creontiades; species Creontiades dilutus. The sequence goes on from JAVIWC010007926.1 coordinate 747,326, forward strand.
AGATTGGTATGAATACTTCTTTCTTTCCCTGATAATTAAGTAGGTATCTTGAACGAAAGGATGAGTTTGTTCTAAAACACTTTTTGAGCACTAAAAATTGGTCAAATTTCAAAAATTGTACAAAAAAAAACACAAAAAAGAGCAAAACGGCTAAAAATTATTGCATTTGTATTTTTTAGCTGAATATAGGTCGCACCAGTTTTATCAACCTTACCAATGGGTTATGGGTTATTTAAAAATTGAAGCTCAAATTTATCTTAAAATTCTGCTCGATGGATGAAAACGCTAAAAATTCAAAAACTCCAAAATCTTTTGGAACAGAAGAATATTATTTGACAAAAGTTTTCCTTTTTTCACTATAACGTTGATAGTTACAATTTTTTTTCAACACAAAACGGCTCAAATTTCATCTCTAAACAATATAGGTGAACGTATTACGATGATGTTGGAAAATTCGCTCATACAATCATGGTCATGACTGGGAACTTGGTTTTTGACGTTTTCACTAGTAAATCTTCACTTGCTGAGGTTTAAGACAACTTTTTTTTCTAGCGTTGAATTTCGTTCAACATCCTTATGGAATATCCCTTTTCTAGAGGACACTGCTACGAAAGTGTCGAAATCCAGAAATCTACTCACAAATTTTATACGAATATTCACCCCGATTTGTCGCATTCTCAACGATCTGCGGGTAGGCAAAACACATTTTTCCGGTATCTTGTGTTCGCTTAGACATATTGCGCATCCAAGATCGCCCTTTTAATTGGTGTTGGCCTTGAATCAGGTGAAAACTTTTTTACACCACAAAAAACCCAGGCGATTTTTTTATGAAAACGGTAGCAACCTGAAAAATAAACCCAAAGGTAGGTATTTGGCAAATTTTGACTGGCTGTGGACCAGCGACAATGCGATGAATAGGCACAGAATAGTCATTAAATAATGTGGAATTTTATACTGTTCTTGACAACTGAAGTAGGTGAGTGAGAAGACGGGAAACTTTAACGAAGATTATTTTATAAAGCTGATGGTGAAAAGCTAGTTTGAAAATGTTAAAGCTGAATAATAACAATTCCGATGTCATGTACCATCTTTCCTAAGAAAATTACTATTATGATAAATTATAGCATACAGGTGTTGGAATCTACACATCATCGCGATATTGCAGAATAAGTATGCATTTCTACAAGTTATTATTCTGAGCTCCTTTCTGAATAACGTTGATAGGAACCGTTAGCTGTTTATCCGCTGATATACCTATCACGTTAGGAATTTGCTTCGAGTTGCGATAATCATTTTAGAGCTGAAGATCATAAATATTTATTACGATATTATCAGTTGGGTTCAGTAATGACCGTAATCGTTTTCGATGAATCAATTTTTAGTCATTAATTACCTTTACGCTCAGAAGAAGATCAGTGATTGAAGATAATAGGTACTTTAATGGAGTAGTAATAAAATTGATATAGCCGATGAGCATCTATTGTTCTAAAATATTTACTCAGGAACTAGGTAAACAAACATAAATATGGGAGGTAATTATAAGTCTTGAATGAGAAATATGTTTCGTCTCCGTGAGCGTGGTCAGGGAAACGTGAAAATAAAACTGCCTATTTGGCAAACTTTGACTGGATCGGCAATAGTGTGACAAATACTTCTGAATACTTAGGGACAACGTTGTATCACCTAGTGGCACTGTATACTAAAAAAATGGTTAATATGTATTCATTTAGTTCAACTATCACATGGAATTCCTCATTGATTTTCCAATTTGATTGAATAATATGGGATTTTATAGAGTACTAAAATAATAAAATGAGTGCGTAGTAAAATATGAAACGTTAATGAGGATTATTAATATAGTGGATTGTGAAAAGCTAATTTTGAAAATTTCAAACTAATTGAGAGTGGAAAGCTAATTTTGAAAATTTTGAATTTGATTGATAAGAGTTCCGATATCATAAAGCAACCAGAAAATATTAATATGATTAAAGTATTAAAATAAATTTGCGTATCTACAATTCATACAGTTAGAACTCCTTTCTGAATAATATTCATAGGAACTGTTGGTTGTTTATCCGCTGATATACTTATCACATTAGGAATTTGCTTCGGGTCGCCGATAATCATTTTGCGTAATAGAGTTGAAGAATAAATCATGTTGATCTTAATTGTTTATTACGATACTATCAGATGGGTTCAGTAATGACTGTAATTGTGTTCGATCAATTGTTAATCATTAATTACTGTCAACATCCGAAGAATATAGGTAATTGAAGATAATAGGTACCCTAATGAAGTAGGTATAATTTAATATGGTAGATAAGCATCTCTTGTTCTAAAATATTCACACTAGTAACAATTAAACATAAATATGGTTTGAGATAATGATAAGACGTGGAAGAGAAGTGTGTTTGGTTCCCCTCAGGGTGAACAGCTGATCATGCGGCTGTGTCGGAACCCTCAGGAAATAAACATTCCCATAGGAAACATTGAATAACACGAAATTATGATCATAGAAATCATTGTAGGCAATAAAACCATGAATAGTTTTGTGTTTTGAACTAAGAACTTGAATAAATAGTGATCAATGACGTAAAAAAAAATCATATTGTGTAATGCAATGTGGTATAACATCTAGATATTATTGTTATTCGACGTTTTCTACAGAATTCAACGTTTTGGAAAATGAAATATGCATGAAGTTTGAAGATGCGAGTACAAATAGATTGGCTTATCAGTTATCAGTAGGAGTAGACTCATTTTGTAAGCATAACACTGTGTAAGATGTGGAGAAATGTTGTTTAAATGGTTAAACGGAATCTTGAAATATAAGTAAGCAATAATTACCATGAATATCAAGGGGGTGTTGTGTCGGTGCCAGAAGCGGCCGGAATCACGCGGTCTTCTCCTGTCAATCAGATCCCGAAGAAAACGGTCGACGAAAACGGCAAGAAAATTGTCAAGAAGTCAACGGGCGGAGAATCGACGAAATGAAAACGGTCGTCGATGGGTCCGGAGGGAAAAAACGGGGATTTTTCGACCTCCCCGATCGAAAAAACGAAAAAACCCAACTGTTCAAAAAATCTGTGTGTGGTGCAGTATCCCGATCGCACTGACTGGAACGACCCGTGAGATCCACTCGGAGCGCAACACGATAACAGACTGGCTCCCAGGCTCGCGGATCACGAGCGCTCTCGGCGCCGATCGGGTGTTTACGGATTTTCCCGCCCCCCGCCGCCGCCACGCGCCACCCCCGCGACGCCACTTGCCGCCTCCACCGCCCCACAGCCGCCCCCGAGTTGAGTTTCCGACTTCATTACAACCACTTCTGCTCCCACCCCCGTCACACCCCCCCGGCTCACACCGAGTCGGCAGAAACCTTTAACCGAATATGAAATCGCTCTGATTGATTTATGATTTTCCTCAGTGAATTAACAATTAAACCGGAGACCCTTCTATTTCTCCCAGGGCGGAATTACATTTGGGGATTTTACGGCAAACTCTAATCCGTTGTCCTATTTGCCAAAGGAAAGTTTTGGGTTCCACTTAGAGTAACAACAATCGAAAACTATGTAACTAATAATCCTCCTTGATCACATTTATACTGTTCGGAAAAGGCATTCCCTCTAAGGTCCGGTTTCGCAGAATTGTATTTCATTGTTACAATATTGGACAATGCTAATCCTACCAAACAACTCTAGAAACCCGTCCTCAGTGTGGTTAAACTCTACTACAGGTATTTACTTCATGGAAGACCATTTTCAAGATATGGAATCCAAAATTCGTTGAATTTTAAGATAACTGCAACGATTTGTCGATAACGTGGGTGATGAGAGGTGAATATGGATGAATAAACTACCACTGATTATTTTGATACCTACTAAATTCTACACAATCATCAATCATCGCAAATCAATCGCGCCCTCATCAGGGTCACTCAAACCCTTGAAGCAGCAGTTAGAGGCATGCATGGCAGAGTCGTTTCTATGTCCGGTTTTTATGTAATCATTTTTGAACATTATTACAAACACTTGGGTGTACTTTTAAAAACTAGACCATATTCTTAATTTAACGAAAATAGCTAGAATATCGGCTGAGGATTCTATCAGGTATGAGCAGAGCTTGAATCGTATCCCAACCACCATCCCACCACGGTTGCCAACTTTTTTCAGAAAACCCCATGAGCGGGAAATAAAAATCCCTAAAAAAAACCATAAATCCATTTTGAAAATCCCTAGAAAAACCCCGAAGGCACACGTACCTCTTTGTACCATCATAGCCTGGATTGAGGAGCAGTGATACTTTGGCGGAATATCAGAACAGGAGAATTAATGCACTACATTACATCTTGCTGAACGTATATTGTTTTAATGAGCAAAAACTACAGATAAAACCAGGTATCCACTGCATACTACAACCTACTTCTAATCTAAAATACTAGTACCTAATCTCAAATAGTAGTACAACGAGATCATTATTTGAAGAATGAAATCATGCGAAGGTATAAGGTTTCAAGAGCAAAAACTACAGATATAACTAGGTGTCAACTCCATACTACAACCTACCTACTTCAAATCTAAAATACTATTACCTACACCTACCTTCTACTAAAAAGTGAAATATATATTTTAAACCAACAGTCAAAAAAATAAAACAAATTCAAAAATCTAAATCACAGTCCAGGTCCAATGCGTCCGCTATCACGCTGTCCATTTCGCTATTGATGTGATCGTACAACTGTACAGTGAACAACGAGATCATCTCCTCCGTGGGTACAAAATTAACGCAAGAGATGCCCTCATTTCGGAGAAAATATCTCACCATCAGAATGCTCTGTATAACATCAACAGAGAGCCTGTTCCTCAACTTGTTTTTGATATTGTTATAAATGGAAAAACATCTCTCAACGAAAGCATTGGAAATTGGTAAGGACATGAGGGAAAGTGCAAATGACGATGTATGTCTGAATCGGGGGTTGTTGGCGCTATCAACTCTCGATGCTGGGATGCACTTTCAGCGACCATTGTCTTTGTATCATCGGCTGATGGCCAACTGAGACGAAAACATTGGTCAGATGAAATCCCTAAATTCCCCCTGACTAGCAAAAAAAGACCCTAAAAAAACCCTAAACATTTCTCCTCCCTAAAAAAAAAACTTTCAAGAAAAAAACCCCTAAATTTAGGGGGAAAACCCCCAACTTGGCAACCATACATTTCACCCAGCATCGAATTCAAATTTTCGGAACACAAACAACGGGATCGAAAAAAAATTAAAATAGTGACGACTGTTATTTATTACTGTTATCATAATCTGGTTGGAAAGATGAAACTGAAATATCTAAAGATTAGGTACATTCACTATATGTGAATGAACATGCTTCACAGAAATATTCCGGGAAGATCTACTTGTTTGCTGAAGATGTGGCTCCAGTAAACTCCGGGCGAACATGGCAGGAGGTCCATCAAGATGTCGAAAAGGATTTGAGGGCGATTGGACAATTGGATAATGGATGAACACCATTAAGCGTACCATCAATGCTACAAATTAGGTCTTTATGGAGACAGCAAGAAAAACAGAACCGCAATTAATATCGAGCGATGCTCTGCAACGCTATGACTTACCGTGACTGTTCGAAAATCGAAAAAGTGAATAATTTAGTATATTTGGGAGTAACGTTTGATTCTCAAAGGAAATGAACACACCACATCAAAAGTTTCTATACTCTGCAGAATCCAATTTCTATCAGAAGAACTATAGATCAATATTTATCCGGCGCTGTTTGAGTCACTTTTACAGTATGCCATTGTAATGTAGAAAAGTAAGTAATTGATGCAATTTTTGAGATTCAAAAAATGACATTAAGGACATTGCTCACATTATTGTGTGTATGTGAAACGGATTGGTATTCAGTTATTCATTTTCACGTTCCCTCCCCGGCTGGATCAATTCTAATAGGCATCCCTTTACTAAGGTGGGACGTCCTAAAAGAAGATTCTGTGAGATGGAGACACATGAACAATGAGATTTGAAGAAAAACGTGAGTAGAAGCTGAACAGAAACATTGTTCAGGTTTGATTTTACTTTTCTGCCTGGAATTTCGATTTTCCTAACATGAAGGTGGGGCTGGGGACCCAGAGGTAGTAAATCGTTCTGTCCGATAGTAGGATACATTTTTCAGGATTCACTATTCTTTCATATTTTAATAATTATCTGTAAACGTATACAACGAAGAGTCTACTGATAAAGAAACAATAAACCTTTATGAGATGATTTGCTACTAATAGAGGTCGTATTCTAATGTCATATCACTCACTGAAAATGTTCAAAAACTGGTTACTGCATCTTTAATACGACTCTATGATCCTAAAGAATTTACACCCGACGGTGGGTGCACACAATTGCCAAATGAGGATTGACACTCGATTCAGGTGTTACACGGAGGTCAGTGTTTTGTTTAGTTTGAACGTCTTGATACTACGCTCAAATCTCGAAAATAAGGAGGAACAAATAAAATAAATGAATATTTTTAGTAACATACACATCAGTTGTACAAATAGATCGAAACCAGTGATGAAACTATCGCGGTGAAAAACTACTGGCCTCTATGTTAACTAGGGAAGGTCAATCGATTTGTAAAAACATCGATGTTTGTGCATACAATAAAATCGAAAATCGATACTTTTTTACGATTTTTTCTACAATCGGGGTACAAAATCGGGGCTTTCCATAAAATCGACTTTATGCTAATTTCTTTAATTACTCGTTCTTGTATCTTGTTGAAACATTTTCTCCCTCCTAAGAGACAGGCAATCAGTAAAAAAAGTATCAATTTTTGAATGAATTCTGAATTTTCTATGAAGAATTGATTCTAAAAGAATCGTTCGGATTCGCGTTTTCATCAACGCAATAAAACACATTCAAATTACTGAGACATTTTCAATGCTCATAGCTCTTCTCTCACTACTTATTTAAATGATCGAAAAGAATCGATTATTTTTACAGGATGTGGACAATTTGTGGTTTACTTAATTTTTTTTTCATCTCACATTTTTTATTTAATAATAATTTGTCTACATTATAATTTCTACATTTCTCTACATTATTATTGAAAAAATATATATTATTATACACTACCAATTGCCTATTTGTTTGGTTTATTTTTGCTATTGAGTTGAAATTTAAAACCTATTTTTTGTGAAGAAACGAGTTTTTGTGAATCGATTCTTTGGAACCGATTCAGAAACGATCTATATCTTTTATTTCTAGAAATCTATATTTTTCAACCGATTGGCCTTCCTTAATGTTAACATCTAATACGTCGCGGCCTCCGTTTAATACCCAATGCAAAATGGAAATTATTAATTGCGCTTGCGATTGTTGTGTGTACCCACCGTCGAGTACAATTTGACTTAGTAATTCTGAGTAGGTGCTGTCATTTCATTCTGAGTGCACAGGTCTAACAAACATCCCGTACACTATTTTCAGTTAGTGCACCATTTCAAATTGTTTTAGGATAGCACTCATTAGATTACTATCGACAGCATATGTTACCAGTAAATATTCCTCGCAGGTCTCCCTCCCAAATCATGCTAAGCTCTCTCGATAAATTTCCCATAAACTAAGAATCTTCTTCAGATGAAACCGCGGAAGTTCATTTACCCAGCGCCACGGAACTCTCTAAGGTACCGATGAATTTTACATCGTCCCCGAGTGGGATTATCCAATTTATTCTCAAGGTAAAACCGCTCAGGTTAGGGGTCTCCTTCACAAGATTAATAACGAATGATGACGCTAAGCTCCGACGACAAATAATCCGGCAGAGCCAGTAAGGCGCTACTCTTAGGTTAGTTTGAAATGTTCTGAGTTCTAAGTTGTTTTGGAAAGTTTCATTTCGGTTTGAAAAATTCACATTTTCTTTCCAAAAAATCTCCAATTTTCTTGAAAATTTCACTTTTTGGTTTGAAAAGTTGGCAATTGGTTTCAAAATTAAGTCCTTGTTTCCCATTTGCTATAGAACGTTCTCTTTCTGGTTTAGTTGTTTTCAAAAGGAATTGGCTTGGAAAGCTTTCATTCGGTTGAAAAATCTCTTGATGAGAGAGAGGGAGGAAAAAAACATTTATTGATCATTATATGGGGTGGAATGTTGGATTAGTTGGGTTTGTGAAAAGTATAAATTGATATGGCCAAAAGCTCGAAGTGGTATGCCAAAAGTTGAAATTGAGTCGCCAAAAGTTTAAATTGAGATGCCAAAAATATTAAAATTTATTTGTGTCAAAGGTTCAAATTAATTTGCCAAAATTTTTAATTTGATAATCTCTTAATCTCTCTTAAACTCTCTTGATTGTTCAGATCTTAGTTTGAAAAGATCTGAAATCGGTTTGGGAAATTGACGATTTGGTTTGAAAATCGACAATTGGACAAAAATAGATATTCGCATTGTTTGAAAACTTTGTTTGGATAGTTTTCTTTTGGTTTGAGATATAGACGTTTTGGTTTTGAAAGTTCTTTGATTGGTTTCAAATGTTCACTCATGGTTCACTGGAAAATTGACATTTAAAAATTGACGATTGGTTGCAAAAGTAGGTATTTGTTTTGGCTTGAATGTTTTCTATTTGGTGTAGAGCGCTATCTTTTTGGTTCAGCAAAATTTCAAATGTTTTCAAATGGATTTGGAATGTTCTCCAATTGGCTTGGAAATTTCACATTTTGGTTAGAAAAGTTCTCAAATTGGTTCCGGTGGTTCTCGTTTTATTTTTCAAAGTTCTCATTTTGGTTGGGAAAGTTATCAATTAAATTGGTTTGTAAAAATCACGCGTTGTTTGAAAATTGACATTTACTTTTGAAAGAAGGTTTGAAGTCGTACAGGTTTGAAAACTTTTCAGTTTAGTCTTGAACGTTTTCAAACAATTATTGGTTTGAAAGAGATTAGTTGGTATAGAACGTTCTACGATAGAAAAAACACATTTCATCGTGCGCGAAAGAGCGAAAAAACCGGCAAGTTGAGAAGGAATCGTAATGGAACATGACTGCACCCCAACGTCCAATAGCTTACGCTCCTAAGCAAATGTGAAAAGTTAGGGGTAATGTCAAAGTGGAAAATACTAGCTGGTTTTCAACTAAATATATCATTAAATGGTAGAAACGAAATTCGGAAACATTTTGTCATATTTAGTCAACTTTAAGCTCATCAGAAACATTTTTACATCACCTTCATTCAGTCAGATATAGCTTTTCCTAGTCAGATTCAGAAATTTCCAAACCAATTCCAGAATTCTCCATTCATTTCAATTTCAGAATGTGATCAATATCCGGGTGGGAGCGGTTTCTGAAATTGAAATGGAAAATTCTGAAATTGAAATGGAAAAGTCTGAAATTGAAATGGAAATTTCTGAAATTGGTTTGGAAATTTCTGAATCTGACTTGGAAAAGCTATAAATGTGTAGGTGTAGGTCAGATATATGCGTAGGTCAGTATTCGAAAAGTGTAGGTATCTTACTACAATGAAGAAACAACGGTAAGAACTTTATTTTTGACAAATTTCCCGATATGGTCAACATGTTTCTTAGAAAATTGCAAAAAACTAAATTTTCACTTCCATTTTCTGAAAATTGTCAAAACAAAAAATTTAAAAATCACTTTAGTAGTCTGTATTACCTCTTTCTGATGTAATTGAAGCTTCTAAATAATTAAGAAGGAGGTTGCAATCATTATTCAAATGATTTGTTTCTATTTTTTATAATTTTCAGAGAAGGAAAGTGAAGAGTCAGTTATTCACTCCAATTTTCTTAAATTTGTGAGAAAATTATGAAAAAATCACCTAACTGGTGATTATTACCATCTTCTTTATCCTTCACAAGCTTCAATTACAGCCAAAGAAGGTGGTACAGACTAGTAAAATGATTTTTTAATGTTCCTTTTTTTGGCGATTTTGAAATGACAAAAACAATATAAAAATACATGGATTTTGACATAAACTGAAGTGAAAAGTCAGTTTTTTGAGTTTTGTAAGAAACAAATTGAGTTGGGCGACTCTGGGGCAATTCTTCCTCATCCTCTCCTATTGTTAGTTTCCTTGCTAACATCAAATCTGAAGTATAGATAGGTACCAGATCTACTTTAGAGCAATTCAGGTGAGTCACTAAAAGCGGAGAAAATTCGATATTCAGTCCTCAATACCTCTTTACTCCGTCTTCACCACAATACATCCAACTTCCGCCCGATGATCACGTGGTATACGAAAGCTCCATCTCCAGCGAACGGTTTTGTCTCATTGCAACTTGTATAATCTGTCGTCATTCCCCGTTGAAAGCCCGCTCCTACCTAACACACAACAATCTTGACAAAGTTTGTTCCTGACGTAGCTTTCCAAGGGCTTGAATACTCTCATTATGATTACGCAATGAGCATTCAAACTCAGGAGCCTGTTCCCGAATCGCAAGACGTAATATTCAAGAAGGGTGGAACGGTCTGGGCCATGGAAAACGTGAGCTCACTTCTCGGGTACCACCGGCAAGGTTACGTAACCGAAATATGACGACAATAGCGGGTATCAGGTGCGCAGAGGGGAAGGCGAAGGGGAATACAGGAGCATTTTCCAGGTTTCTTATTGTGAGATATTCGCGTATTTTGAGAGTCGAATGAGAGGAGTTGTCATTGCCAAACCGGCGAATGACGTCTGAAAGAAATTGTTTGGAACCCCGAACAAAAGCCCTTTTATTACAGAAAATTTCGAATAACGGAAAAGGGAGGCGAACCAACCCTTTCATCAATGTGATTCCGAAAACAACGCCGTTCTTTGTTATCCAAAGTAAAATAATGATGGAAAATCCTTCATAATGATTCTTATTGTGAATGACGGTTCTTCGAAACGAACTCCAATCCTTCCAAAGGCAGATGACGGAGGAACTGGAATCATAAAGGTCAGAAGATGATTCTCACAAATTAGAGAAAAAGCAGGAAGCTGTCGAAACAAGAGACATAACGAAACCTTCGTAATATTCTGAAGAAAACAACAACCCTCATTCCCTCGTCCCACTGCTGATTTTAAAATTAGCTGAATTCCGAGATTACCCTGCTCCCAGCGTATATTCATGACGCCCGCAATGTAATACGTATGTACTTTCTCAACCCCTCAAAGGCATAAAAGAAAGTAATGGAATCACAATTTTTATTTCCATTTCTCTCTGGGACTCTTTCGCAAATGAGACTGAATTTGTGTGGTGAAGAATTGAGTAGGACAGCTCACAAACTATCAAAATAGAAAGGCAAGGCAAAACGCAAAAACATATCACCTAAACACATCAACATGTCTGCATAATCAAGTACCTGAGATATTTAACATTTTATTTTAGATTCAGCTGCTATTGGGTGGTTTGTTAGCAGCTTTTGCACTTGAATGTGTCACCATTTGTAGTCCTTGTAAGGATGCTAAACCCCCGCAATATCTGAAGACTATTTTTTAAAGCATTTTTTAACGTATCACTTTGTTACGGACAAAAAATATTGAGACCTCTGACTGAGTTCGAACTTGCGTCCTTACTACTAACGGGAAATTAGCTGCAACATTCTAACTGGGGTAGTGGGTAACTACGTAAATACAATGGAGATTTGACGATTTTCAAGTATCATTTCCTTAGTTGCTGTTGATGTTATCTTGTTCAAATTTTTACAGCATGTACCTATAGTCATTCTTTTCAATCAAGTCGGATAGTTTCTTGATATGTTCAGAAAAGTTTTTTGTACATGCGATTCAAAAACCGGCTTTTTGACCCCGATTATTTTGTATTCATAAAATCGTATCACTCAAATCAAGCCTTATTTCACAAAACTATCCGACTTATTTGAAGCCCTTTTATTCCTTTGCCAGGCAAAAATTGGATCACCTCCCTGCGACGAATGGTTCTTGAGAAAACGATACTTAAAGTTGAAAAAAAAAGTGATTTTTCAGGACAGCTGTTTTTCTGGAAAGTTTTCCTTCACTCATCTCAACACAACTGTCAGTGTCCTGCACGGCACATAATGCTGGATGTGATTTGGAATGACTGAAGAAGAATAACACTGCACTTATTATCACCTGGTGTTATCTAATTTTTGTGTATCCAAGCACTGTTATCATAATCATCTCTCAGAAACTCCTCTTCTCACACGTTGTCTAGCCGGTCGCACTCAAAATAGCAATGAGAGCTTCAATCACATATTGTGGAACTTTATTCCAAAGTCAGTTTTTGTTACCCTTCCCACACCCAAACTTGGAACGTATGAAGCGATCTGCTCATTCAATATTGGGAACCTGTCAAAATGCAAAATATTCAAGACTCTTCATGTGGATCCAGGAGACAATTTCATCAAATTCTGTGAGCAAGGCGATATTGGTAGAATGAAAAGGGCTGCAAGAGCTGTTCAAAATATTACAAAAGAAGCCAAGACAAAAAGAAGAGTAGCCAGAAAGAAATTGGAGGATGAATTTGCTGAGGGCGAAGCGGACAACCCATCCTACGGCGCCGGGCAGTTCTACAGTCCGATTTTATAACATTTTTTCATGCACTTAGGAGCACTTAGGATGCACTTAAAATTAATTTAGAGTACGTCATTTTATTCGTTACAGTGTCTAGTTTTTTTAAGGCAATAAAAAAAAATTGGATTTTTTTTTTTCATTTTCTATCTACCTACTACCCTTAACATGTGAGGCCGTTTTAATCAAACCTCTTTGATTGTGGGTTGTTCTCCTTGAACATTAACACTTTTCGCTTTTGCATTTGGGTTAAGTAGGTAAGTACCTGCCTAAATATTTGACAAATTGAAAGTTTTTTTATATTATTAATGAAGATTCTCAGAGTTTTTTGTTTCATAAAGAACCATTTTGGTCTCATCCTTCTCACTGGCCTTAACCGCTACAATTCTGTAAATTATTGGTAGTTCTTGACAACCAAGTTGCTCCACGAAAAATGAAGACAATTTTCAACGCTGCAAAGTATTTAGGAAAGTGTTTTTTTTTTTAAATCATTGCCGTCCCATCCAACTTTTAACTTATATCGGTTTAAATACATACTTTTCACGGTTATAAGTGCTTATTAAGCCATGCTGAACTGTCTCAACTTGTTCTTAAAAGGGACAATCGGCAATTTCAGCGGCGTGAGGACATTGCCGTTCTTATTCAATCATCCTAGTAGGTCACGATGTGTTCACCCTCAAATTTAGTAATAATTACCATAAATTCACCATAACATTTAGTAATCGTGGTGTAACTATTAAGGCGAGCTTATACCAACCGAGCATTGTTCACGAACACTGTTTGCAGACAATCGCGAGCAAGGCGCTCCGGCGGTGTAAGCAGTAGTCGAGCCGAACAGAGTTCGGTTGGTGTAAACGCGCCTCAATAGTTACACCACGAATCTCACAATGATACGAGCAATCACTTTTTATTAAAAAAATAATGAACCCACGTGTTAGAGTGGGTGGCGTTTTCTTCTTGGAGACAGAGCTCCGGAGAAAGATCATTATCAGGCTCTCGTGCCGTGGTGAGCCTTCGGCTAAAGGTGGAGAGTTTATTGCTGCCACAAAACGAATCGCGCGTGTGCGTTTCCCCAATCGTAAAACGTCGCCCAGGAGGGGAAGCTTGTCCTCGGAGTGGGACCGGAGGGCGTTTGGGATAAGAAGATTATTTGAAGTGGTCTGGCGTGGGAGGACCAATATCCGCACAAGGAGGAAACTGCCGCTGAAGTGACGGGCCCGAGGGGAAGAAACGGAACCCAGAAAAAACAGAGAAGTGGGAAGCTGAGAGCGTTGCGGGCATTTGAAACGTGTCAACTTCCCTAAAATACTGGGATAGAGGGAACATTTACGATTCCGGGTGAGAACGAACAGTAGAATGTACAATATATTTTAAATTCTGGTCAGACGTGGAGAAACATAAACGAAGACGTAATAAAGAAACACATAAAAATTAAGAGAAAGTCTACCTCATTATTTCCCAACAAAATTTGATGAAATAATTCCATTTTTCAATTCAAAAATATTGTATTTTGAGGTCCGAAAAAAAAATTAACATCCCCCTCCAAATTAGCTGTTTTACGTACCAAGGCTGGAATCCGAAATCGAATAGATGGAAAGGTGAATAGGTCCGCTTTGGAGAGCTTTTCTCCAAAAATCCTGAACGAAATTATGCCTGGGCTGAAAAATCACATTTGGTTCTAGTTTGGACTTAATTCTGGGCGTCGATCTCTAACAATCCTTAAGAGTGAAATTAAAAGGCTGAAATTTCAAAAACCTGAACATCAAAATATTTCGAAATAACACCAGTGTTCTTATGTTCGTTATAGATTGACGTGATTCGGTCTCAAAAGTATCGAACCCAGAGCTCTTTACGTTCATCCTTTAGCTGTTCTTACGACAACTGATGTGGAATTTTGTTTCAAGAGTTCCCTTTGAAACTGGGTTTTTCAAGTCTTATGAAATACAATTTTGGAAAATTGATCCGTACTTAGGCTTAGTTTATATTAACTTTAAATATCAGTTTTCTACTCGTGAATTTCTTGTTCGGGTTCATATACAGTATTCTTGTGAATCTCGCCTTTCAGTTGTTCGGGTAGTTACGTTTTTAAAATTCGAATGTTTATTTATACTCAACATTTACCGTTGGAAAGTGCACGAAAAAAAAAGTTTTTATGAATTCGCTCAACTTTGGCTAGAGGAGAATTTTCGATCAGAAATCACTCATTAACTATACAACTCACTTTCGATCTACTCTAAAGAATTTTATTGATAAAACCTCTCCGTCGGTCTGTACTCAGTCCAAAGAGCCGTATCAAATATGGAACGTTGCTGAATAACTTGTCAATCTATGAACAAGTCATTGAATTCTCCTTGCCTGAGGAGTCGATAAGGCAGGATCCTCGTGTTCGGCAGGAGTATGACCATAATTGCCGTTGTTAGATGCTACGCTTATCAATTAGGAGTCATCTGCGTGGGAATTAGTAGTTGCTGGATAGACAGTGCGCTTTTGATTTCAGCAGAGAGCTGATTTCGATTGTTTTGCAAAAATACCGACCATCTATAAGGAAGGTTTCGCTGGAATGCGTTGCCCATGTCTAAACAGAAGTCGACAAAAGCAGGCCTTCAACACAAATAAGTACACAGTTGATGTTTCATCTTGATCCCCTAGTCTCGGGCCAAAGTATTCGAAATAAGCATTTACTTGTCTTGCTGCTGTTTTGACGCCAAAGAACTTCCACACACATAACAAAACACAGCAGGATGATTTAAGCGATTCCGTGCACATTTCGAAGTACTATGTAGGTTACTCACGCTAAAGGGGACACTAGGATCAGTAATACCTGCGGCCATTGCAAATTACAACTGATGGTTGATTCATAGTCTAAAACGTGTGTTTCACAGAGAAATTTCGACAGACTTCAAGTGGTGCCAGCTCACACTGTGTGAATTGGACCGATTTTCCCTGTTCTAAACATACTATCGTCGCAAACAAGTCCGACAGATTTAATCTCAGCAAAAAAGTGCATATTGGTTTTCAAAAATCTCCGACTTAGCTGATTTGTGTTATCAATAAACGAAGTATCTAGCTAAAATGGATATCTATTACAGAAATAACGAACCTTTCTGTAATAGTTAGCAGCGGCTTTACATCTCATAAGATTATCTCAGGCTGAGATTGACTCCGTTGAGTGATATCGTACGAGTAAAAACGGAATTGTATGATGATGTAAGAATGTGTGAATAACCATTGAGCAAAATGTACAATATAAGGAGCAAAGTATAGCATAGTACATGCTTGAAGTAAAATATAGTCATTTACCTCACCTCCCCATGCGACGAATGAATTATGAGTCTTGAAAATCTGAAAAAAAGGAAGAAAAAAATATAATAAAAGTCAAAAGCTGCTCATATCTTAACACGATTGTTTCTTAATTATAGAGAATATAAAGCTATTTATGCTTCATTTCAGAAATGTTAAAATTAAACAACTTAATACGCTCCTAACTGTGTCATCTTGAAATTTTCATTTCTTACTCTGCATTGCACAAACTTGTTATCGTCGAGACAATGTACCTGTGTATTTTTAGTAGAAGATAAGAGAGGAATTACAGGTGAAATTTGTTACGGGGATAATAAAGTTTCCGACTAGACAGTTTTGTTCCTTAAAAGGGAACGCAAGAAATTAAGTAGTCGGTGTTTACAAGTTAACGAACGTTGTGAATCAGTATTTTACAATAGCTTAACTCCGCAGAGCTTTCAAGAAAACGGTCTCGGAGTCATAAATAAGGGAAAATTACGGTTTTCCACGCTGGATTAAGGCGCGCTTTCATAAATACGCCTCCAGGCTTAAGAAAGTCTGTTTCGGATTCTACCGTATTCGAGAGATAAGAATTGCAGATGCCCGCTCGAAATTATGGGTCACTTTTTTGGTTTGGGGGAGAAAGGGCTCGGGAGAGAGGTTATATTGTTGAGAGCTACTGGAGAAGTCCGTTTTAGCGGAAAATTCTTGGGAGTGGGAAGCTGGGGAGAGAGAGCCCTTTTCCCTCGAGCATGTTAATAAGGGAATTGCTAATTCTGATAGGACTGAAAACGGGATGGGCAGAGGGGAGGAATAGACAAAGGTTTTAATGGATACCCTAATCTGGGCGGCTGAAGTGAGGGGAAGAGGATTTTTTTTAAGGACTTCAAGGGTGGAGGGTTAATTAAAAAAATAATTTTTGAATTAGATAAGGTGGTCGGGAGAAAGATTGGCCTCTTTGGTTATCCTTCCGTTTCAGAGCTCAAGATTTCTTTTTGTGGGAATCCTCACTCCCCAACGTGAGGTATTTTTTAAGGGCTCAACGCATGGATTAGAAATCCGTCATTGAAGTTACAAGGATGGAGATCACTTGGTCTGGTGAAGGTGCATTCTTCATCTCGGCCCACTGGGATACGTACAACTACGGGATGACGCACGGGAACAATTCAATTTTGTCTTATAGGATGCCGTGCACAAGAGACTGCAACACGTGCTACAGAGCTGCCTTTCAATGGTACGACCTAGATGTGCCCATCACTATGCTGCTCAGAGCTTGTTAGATGGATGTGCTGGAAGGAAAGGATGGCCAATTTGGGTAGGATCCCACGTTAACCTAAAACTTCGTGGTACCGTCTGACCTTCTGGTTGTGACACCATCAGTGGCATATATTATTGATGTTTCAGTGATCTCGGGTTCAGGAAGGAGATCAACCCTGCCCAAATCAGTAAGTACCAAGTTGATGCTTTCCTCCAAGTAGCAGCACAGCTAGCAGATATACAACCTGGCCAGATTCAGGTAATTGGTGCAATCATTACCTGTCGAGATGTCTGGTACAATAGGTCAGTAACTGAGCTGACTCGGACAGGTTTTCCTCTTACGATACTGAAATGGATGGCCAGATTCAGGCAATCATAAGAGTCATTGACACAGCTGAGTTGACATCGTGGGAGAACAAAGTCCCAGTATAAAATTTATATACATTTTCATCTAGCAATATTTTTCATAGTATAGTAGACACAGCAGTAGTTTAGGTTTTCAATAAAACCTTCCCTTTAGATAGTATACATAGTAATAATATTGTAATAAATCAGTTTACTGCACTTTGCAGAACTAAGTCAAATGGTTTTTTCCTAATAAGGCACCGAAGTTCATCCGTACCGTCCAAAACGTCAAGCATCTCCGGGTTCTCATGTTTTTGTAGCCGTTGTTCGTGCTTCCTCGCGTACTTGGTAACTGTTTCATAGACTGTTTCTATCCTCAGGTCCTTATGAATATCATCATTTCTCATGTACCAGGAGGCACCTACAATACTTCTCAGTATTTTATTTTAAAGTTTTTGTATTTTTTTGGCACAGCCCCATAGTTGAATCCCATAGGTCCAGATAGGGCGGAGAATGTGCTTATATAATAGTAGTTTGTTGTGGAGTGTTGAGCGGGAATTCCTTCCCAACAGCCAGTACATCCCGGCAGTATTAGATCCAATCAAGTGGGAAAAAATTTAGATTTCCTAAATTGTGAAGCTCTTAAGAAAATCGTAAGTCCGCAATTTATTTTCCTTCTTGTTGGGCTGTGGGCCTATAAACTGCCGGCTCACAGTCTGTAGATTTGTAGTATGTAGTAGTCGGTAGATATCGGTTTCGACCGGATTTCGGAGTAAATCTGCTCTGCGAAACACAGGGACTTGGAGTTTACAAGCGGCTAAATCCGAGTAAAAAGGAATTCGGACGAGGAAGACGGACAAGAGGGAAAGGGAGATGAGGACGAGAGGGAAAGAAGGGAAGGAGGTGTAAAGAGAGGGGGTGTGAAGGCCTTGATGGATTACACGAAGGGCACAGGGAGTACTTAGCCTGATGAAGGGGCCAGCTCCGCTAATACATCAATGAGGCAGTAGGTGATCTCTATAGACAGATAGGCGGAGAGCGGGGGTGCAGGGGAGAGTTTATACCGAGAGAGGCTCGGAGGGCCCATCTGCTAATTGCAGACCCTTCCGGAATCATCCGCGAATCACTTCTGCACTCCGAGTCGATCCTTATCTGTCAACCGTCTTCCTTTTCCCGTCAAACTCTCCCCCCCTTCCTCATCATCCTACCCCAAGATGCCCCCAACGAACCATTCATCAAGTCGGATGGGCGGATTTCGCGGGGCCTCATCCCCTATTCAGTACGGCCATCCCCTATTCAGTACGGCTCGACCATCTCGTATTCCTGAGGGTCCGATCCTGATGAACTACTTGTTCATAAACTATTGAGTCAACCCTCAATCTTTACGGAATACAGATTCTTAGATTCGATATTAATTACACCAACTTTCGGTTGAGCTTTTTCCAACGAAAGCTTTTTTTTTTAAATCAATATAAGGATCTATCTAATATATAAAATTTCCACGTCACAATTAGTTACCGTACTCCTCCGAAACATAAATAAGTATTAAAATAAATGTATTCCATTTCCGAAAATTGAAGAGTTAGCGTTAAGTAGATTTCGAAGGTTAAATTTCTCATATTCCATTCTAGATCTCTCAGTTCCAAAATTAATAGTTTATCCGAAGGTTGCTAACGATGGTTTGATGGCTATAAATCTAGCGAGGGGCTGAATGGGCCGCAACGGGGATAATCCGGCATGTAAAGCAGCAGCCTTATTGATGCTCCGCGGTCAGCCCCCGTGATTCATGAATCCAAGTGGTAATCACACAAGACGCATAGACCCTTCAGTTGTCGACTGGTAGTTGTATGTGCTCTTGCACCCCCTCGCAAGTGCACAGTAGCGTCACTATAGCAACAGTAGCTCTGAATGCTGAGGGGGAGAAGGTACCGCAGGATTATGGAACCCGCATTTTGATTTTCCTTCGTCGGGCGCGGGGACAAGCGGCTTTGAATCGGAATGGATGTTCTCCGAAGCCCCTTCCGGCTCTCATTAAGCTCGCGCGATCAGCTATAACAAGGCCGGCGCGGGGATCAGCTGACAAGAATCATGTTGCCAATATGTTCCGCTAATCCTTAATCCACCGCAACACCCCCGGACGCCCCCTCAGTTATTCCCCTAGACGATAATTAATCGCCTTGATGATCACACTGCCGTCGTAATTATCAGTCGTTACGCTTAATGTCAAACCGTTGAGAAGGTATATTAATAATCATGAGTTGAACAATACATTCTAATGACCCTCATAAAACTAGCCACGAACAGGATTATAAAGCTGGCTAGCATTGTAACCTATGTTTAATAAACTATTTTGAGTAAACAACGAAAAACATAATTCTGCTTGATATCAAAACTTGAATTTGTACCTATGTTTGAAAGTAAAGGCTTTGGTTGAAGTGTTTGAAGAGTTTCGCTTACGGCCGCGTCAGTAGTAGAATAATAATAGCAATTATAAACCATTGTAATCGCTCTTGAGAAAAAAAATTTTAACCCCCCCTGAAAATGTCATAGTTTACGTTTCAAAGGGTGTAGAATCGAAATCTGCAATAAAAATTTTCCGTCCGTCCGCCGTACGCCGTACGTACGATTTTTCCCAACCGGCTGGAGCAAAAAATCTGAAATTTTCAGGAAAAATCCATGTTGGTCCGACAACGCCCCAATTCTTTAGCCAGCACTCTCACTTAATTTAAAGTGACCTTTAAGGGTTGTCAAAGTTTACTGAAATCCCTAAAAACCTCAAAAAAAGTCAAGGAGCCCAATTTGGCCTCTTTTTGAAGAACTTTCCACGAGGAATCGAATGAGCCCCTCCCTAGGTCCGCAGCTCAAACCATTCCCGATGTATGGCCCGATTTATGGTGTCAACATTTGCGTTATTTTGGTTTAATGTAGTAACCTAGTGATGTAGTGAACGTGGATACTGGAGTGAACTCCTAAAAGGGTTTACAGCCGATACAAGGGTTGAAGTATTCTGATAACCATAAAAAACGCTGCAAACTCTTTCACTGGGGTTTATTATTCAATTGGCTTGCGTTCATGATTTGAATTTCTACTGAGCTTTGGAGTGTGCGTGTTTCACAGGTGATAGAGCGATTACTGAATTTCAGGAGGCACACAAATATGATCAACTGATCAATCCAAATAGGTATTTTGGTTGAGAACAGATTTACGTGCTCTATACATATCTCCTGAAATTCTCTCCTGAGGGACACTCCAAAGCTTAGTAGAAATTCAAATCATGAACACAAGCCAATGAATAATGAACCCCAGTGAAAGAATTTGCTGCGTTTTTATGTTTGGTTTATTATTTTAATGACCCTCATAAACTTAACTTGGAACTTGTGGCAATGTTAGCAGTGCAGTGAGGGGGGTACCTTCCTGCCTAAGATGACGAAGGAACAGCTAGATTTTTGTAAGTTTTGTTTTATTATTTTAATGACCTCCTAAAACTAACTAGGAACTGGCGAATTTTCTGAAAAAAAAAAAAAAAAAACTGTTGTTCTTGGTCCAAAATATTCGAAATGAGAATTTGCAAAAAATGTTTCCATCATACTCCGCTACAAGCATTCTCAATCCACTGTCAAAAAACTCATGCCAGACAATAACTCTCGATAAAATTGAGATTAAAAGCTCGAATTTGCACAAAAAATCTATCTAGGCTTTCAAAAGGCTAAGTTTGAAGATGGACATAATCGCCTCACTCTAAGGGGAGATTTGGGGCACTTCAAGTGAGGGAAAATTACCCGAAGACCCCCAAGCAGGTGAACCTCTTGTATAAAGATTTTTTCACGTTGAACACTATGGTAAAATCGGATTGGAGATATCTCAATCCGTTCAAACTGGAGCAGTTCAAATTGCTAGATAAAACGAGGTAGACAGGCAAAATTGGCAAAACAAAAAACCAGAAAAATGTTCAAATTAAAATTAGATCTTAAAATGAAGTTTTTTTCCATATGGCATTTTAAATGTTATGTGCTGCCCGAGGTTTTGACAATCCTCCCACAGATATTGGATCTCCCAGACTTGGCGTTGGTCTTTTGGTTTGGTCGATTATAAAGGTTCATTATTGGAAATTATAAACCAAACGACAAGTGAAATTGGTAGTGTAGACCGCAACCTTTGGGAAACACTTATCACTTTGAAAATTGCCTGGAAAATAAAAGAGGTATTGCCGAAAACTTCACAAAGTGTTAATAATTGATGCCTTTTCCCAACCTGCCTTCTGAAAGTGAAAATTGCAGGTAAACACTCATGTAATTAACTGGATTTATGTGCGTAAAGTGGATCATGATGCAGGCAGAACCTTTTATTAAATGTCCGTACTACAGAAGAACGATTCCAACCGTACAAGGATAAAATCACGTCCGTGTGGGTTTAATTCATCCAACCCATTCAACCGTTTTTAATTGGGTTGCTCTAGAGAGAAATCAATCTCCCAGCAGTAAATTCGTTAACATTTATGTTTGAAAAAAAAAACCAATCCGGCGGTGTCAATTTCGAATCCATCGCATCAACTGTTAATAACTCGCTCTGATAAAATTATTTCTTTAAATAAACGAAAAAACCTAGTTGATTCCCTTTTCGGTCAATGGAGCCAAAGCCAACTAGAAAAAAAAATAACGAAGGTTTTTTCCTGAATGTAATTTGAGTTTTCACAAAGTATGAAGTGGGTTGAGAAGTGGTGTACGGAATCCAATCTTCTATTAACGACTTTTTCGATAGAAAGATATTCATCCAAACAATGGAATGGAAGTGCTACCATTGTGTGAAGTATTACTGATTGAAATCATTCAATATACCGGTGTTCAAGTTCAAAATAAAGGGAAATCGAAGGGATTGGACCAACTACAGCCCAGGACTGTTACGTGTCGTATATAGGGTGTCTACACTAACGCTTTCTGAGATATAGGGAGATTTTACACTATGACCATTCGATACACCGTAACAGTGTGCAGAAGTTGGATGTCGAACTAATGACGCAAGACGGCTTTTGATGAAAACGTTGATTTCCACTTAAGAACCCACGTTTTTTAGGACTCAAACGTGATTTTCTCAACCGAATTCCACTGTGAAAATGTTTTTTCTTATATCGTTTGAAAGCTGAGATCTTAAGAAAGTTTTTCCCGAGAAGTGCTCAACGATTGACCTCCGTTATACTATAGATTATTGCAGAAAAAAACGGTGATTTTAACAAAATCTTCGAATTTCAATGTTCCTCCATTTTTGTACGGGTAACAACAGGCAAAAAGTTGAATTTTGTATCGAACCGATATGAAATTCGGCGCTCTTTCCAAGGGTATCCTCAAATTTTATTTTTGCATGAAAATTAAGGGAGTCAAGTACGTTTTACTAAGTTAAGGTCGAGAAGAGGATAAAAATCTTGAAAGTGAGAAAAGAAGGATTTCTAGTTGAGTAAGAAAAATCTTTACGAGGCATTTTTTGTTAGAAATGACCTGTAAAATCAACTCTTTGAGTTTTGCCCATAGTCAGTGTAGACACCGTTACCGTTAAAGTGAGAACTCAGTTAACGAATAAAAAAACACTTGTTATTGTATATGTTGCTGTAAAAGCATGAAGTGCGGTATATGTTAGGATTTACCAGAAACTCTAGCATTCAGCAATATTGTTGGTGAAAGCCCGAAATGTACATGAAAAAACGGCCACTTGCATATATACGTAAATTCGGGATATACGTAAATGTTCTCGCTGAATCGAATGGTGACAACGCCAGACCTCTCAAGTGACGGTTTAAGATAGTTTTGTTGTCGGATGCATAAACCCGTTCGTTTGTGAACAGCGTCTACGGCATTTCTAAGCTGTCCTGCCAAAATCAGGATAATCGAAGAGCCGAGAGACGGCTATTGTTTTGTTCATTTACGATTGATTGTGATGAGTTGCATTCATCTTTTTGCTGACACTATGGACCCTTATCAAACCAGGCTTCCGTATCATTACCAACTCTTCCCTTTCGTCTCTTTCCTCGCTGTATTTCCTTCAGCGAGGTTTTCCCTATTGCAAATTCCCATTCATCATGGTGCACTATAGCTATTGAACATAGCTGGTAGTAATAACCGAAACCTTAGTGACAAGAAATAATTAGTAGATTATAAACATATACCTAGTTTACTAGATAAAGAAGGATCAGTGACATAAACGATACTATCTACCAATATTTTTTCCTCATACTATCCGACGTGTTCGCTAGGGTATGGGTTGTACAAGGGAGGAGTGAGACTCCCTTGCTGCTTCAGAAGCGTTACCATTGGCAAAACTGTACACAAAAATCATGTCAACATACTCACTTGTGGTATAGCTACTCAACTGAAAGCAAATCATCGCAATCAATCGTAAATGAACACAAACGATAGCTGTCTCTCGGATCTTCGATTATCCTGACTTTGGCTGGACAGCTTGGAAATGCCTGATCACAAACGAACGTTTTCATTCGTTAAATTCATTTTCATTTTTCATTTTTAAATATTTATTTTTTAATTTAAATCTGAAAAATCTTGTTTAAACTCTAACTCCTTGTATGAAATCGATTTAAACCCCAACATCTTACCGTTGTCCGAAAACTGGATAACATGTTCGAGTCAATAAACATATTACTAAAACTGAATTTGGTCAGAAACAACAAATTATCAACATTGCGACACCCAATGCTACGGCCAAATCAGATTGGGGTTGGTAAAACACGGCGCACAAAGCAACCCCTCCTTCAAGACCGGAGGGTCGTGCGGGTCATTGCATATCCTGGCCCCTGACCAATACAATGCCTCCTCCGTAGCTTTCCCAATTTTCAAACATTAGGTCTTTTTTAATGATACAGGGTGTTCCAGGACTTATGCACAATCCGACTCCTAAGTGTTCTACAACTAATTTCCAACTGCGATGAGTAGCATTCATCTTCGAGACTTTTGGGTAAACCTCAATTTTAACAGAAAACACACGTTTTTCTGCAGTTAAACACCATTTCCTTAACTAAAAATATTTTTATAAACCAAAACGACTACGACCGTTGGAAAGCTGACATTTCGACCCACGTTTTATCAGGCCTGCACAGTTCTGCGTCAAGCATTCATGCGGTTTCTAGGGGAGATTACAAGATTTTGACAAAACTGCCATTTCGCGCAGCAATCAAGAATGCACATCTTCAATGCAATTTAAAGAAAGTTTTCTGACATCAAATAGATAGAAAATTTAAGGCTCTTTCCAACGGTGTCGTTAAATTTGAGCTATCTCCAAAATTGAGGGAGTTATGGCAGTTTTAATGACATAAGATCGAAAACACGAAAAAATTTTAAATCGCGAATAACTCGGAAACGAGGCCTCTGGCAAGAAATTGCCAAGAGGGATTTTTGGTCGGAAATGAGTTGTAGAACACGTAGGAGTCGGATTGTGCATAACTCCTGGGACACCCTGTACAAATGTGTTGACATTGTAAATTTTCAAACTCCATTTTCACGCAGACAAATCAAGAAGTAAAATGACAGCACGGAATTTACAATAAATTACTTCTTGCAGCAAGGTGGAGAATTAAATTCGCCTGTATTGCAGAGGCCTTTTTTTGTGGAACACTTTTTAAAACAATTTTATTTCTTGAAACCCTTGCCGACGACCAATGATTGTTTCCGAACCGCGTTACGAAGGCTTATTTCTTCATCAGGTACATGTTCAGGGTATACGAAGGTATCTGCACAAATTTCGAATTGATTACGTGATTCTGTAGCACTGCATATACCACTTAATCGTGGAAAATCCCCACATTTGCCAAAAGAGATCGATAAAAGACCAAAATGCTTCATTCGCACAACGTTTTTTGGATATTTACCAAATTGATCAGTCGATCCTGGTATTAACCAACAGTCAATCGGTAAATTCCTGTTTTCGTGTAGATTTCGGGCTTTCGTCAACAATATTGGGAAAAGCTAAGATTTTCTGGTAAATCCTAACATTTACCACACTTCGGGCATTTACAGTAACATACACAATAACGTGAGGCCAGCCGTGAAAGTGTAAAGTGGATCTCAGTTCAGTTTTTGCGAAGAACGATTCTTGGATGGATCTGAAATGCCTGCCAACGAATCACCAATTCGATCTGTGGCGATAGCCCAAGCTCTTGGGGAAGTTACACTGCACCCCAACATGTACCTCGAATAGATACAAGTGTTTGAAGAATAAAGTTCTTTGCAACCCGAAAGACCATCAAAGTAACCCATGTTCGAACAAAAATTTTGCATTTTTGACTTCGACGCACTTTGACAACTGGTGTTTCGTTAGCATGAACTTTTGGCATCGAAGTACCTGAATTGATAATTTTAGAGGAAAGTATTCAAGATCTTCCTAAAACTTGAAAAACTATGAAAAGAGGACATATTTAATTCTTTTTTAAGAGCACAAACATACGCATTTATTCTAAAGAATGCAGTATACATTTTCGACAGTAAGATACCTGAATTGGTCATTTTTGAGGGAAGTATTCAAGATCTTTCTGAAACTTGACAAACTGGAAAAAAATCAACTTAGTTTCTTTTATATTTTTTTAACCCCAGAGCTCAAAAATACGTATTTTTCTGATGAATTCAGGTATGCACATTCGGATGCAAGTTACCTGAATTTTTAATTTTTGAGTGATGTACTCGAGAACTTTTTAAAACTTGACAAACTACGGAAAGGGGACATATTTAACTCATTTTCTCAGAGCACCAACATACGCATTATTCTAAATAATTCAATATGCACTTTTGGCAGATCTGAATTGGTGTAATTTCTTTTCTACGGACTTTTGCTTAAACGTGCTATTCGTATCCCCCTCAGTGCCCATTGAATGACGACTTGCATTTGGTAATCTGATTCAACATTCTCGTCAAAAAACTCCCTCCCTACGAACCCGATAAATAATAATTGTTTGAGAGGAAATCAATCAACCTTCCCCCTCCGTCGCGGGTTGTTTGAAGAAGCTGACGTCTGTACACAAAATTGAATCTGGCGGCTCGCGATACGGAAAAAAATATTTCAATCTATTCGTTTTATCTCTGGACGTCCAAGTTATATTTTGAATTTCACCAAAAAAAAAGCTTTCTGACAAGAAACGGGGAGGGGGGGGGGGTAAGGGAGGAGGGATGGATAGTACCGAAGATTGGCAGGGGAGGTCACGAGGGTTTTGGGGATGTTTGGAGGGGAAGTGAGGAGAGGGGATGGGGAATGGAAGGAGGGGTGGGGGCCTACGAAAAAAGGGAGTAAATATTTGAACGGCGCCGAAGGGAGCTTCTGTCACTCACCCACAGACATCCGGAAATTAAATCCGCTGCCCATTCCCATGGAAAAGGGTTTTTTCTCCCTCCCCCACTCTTCCCCAGGACGCAAGACATGGATAGAAAATTAAAGAAAAAAAAATACATCCCGGAGGAGAGCGGGAGTGGGGGAAGCGATATATTGAAAATAATAAAAGAAAAGCGAGCTCCGGAGGTCGGAGAGGACGTCGGTATATCATGTTTGACAGGGCAGGAGTAATATTTCTATGTCACGGGATTTTCCCAACCTTTGTGGCGAAGTATGTTTTATGACAATCCCTACATAATGGTTTTGTCTCGCAGGGAGGAGTTGTATGAATGATGCGGAGCGTCTTTTGTTTTTATTTTTTTAGCGTTGTCGTGGATTATCGGGCTTAGCGGTGGTGTCCCCTTGCAGTGGCAATTTTTTGAATTTTTTTTTCCTCTCGCGTTTCAGGTCGCTGGGCCCTATTTTTTTCATTATTTCCCCGTTGTGGGGTTACGGATAGAGAAGACCTTAGGTCTCCTGGAGGGGTAGAGGGAAAGGAGAACACCTGGTGCATCACCATCCTCGTGTGCGACTTCATGCCTGGAAAGGCTTGTTTATTACCGGTAGTATATATATTCGGTAGAAGTCGAGAATAGGTGACCCCTTCCTGATAAGACCGTCGCTATATTGAAAAACCCGATGTCTCCTATCGATATGTTCTGTCTAGTTGCTGGTCTGGATGCTCGCTTCGCTCGCATCTCAAAAACAAGAAAAATATCCTACATCAATCCTTCTAGTAAAGTATAGATCATTCGGACAAATAGATCAGAATGTGTTAACACTTTTGTTTCTGCGAATCAAAAATACTTTTATCGATATGACGGACGTGAAAATCATTCCATAATACATGGTAGTGGTATCGATATATTATGCTAAATACACGTCGATCCTAGTACACATCGATACAGTCTGATAAGAGGAAGGGGTCACCTATTCTCTACTTCAGCCATATATTCACTAGAAGGGCTGGAAACTGCATTTTACCATGGTGTAACAAAATGCAACAACAAACAAAAACGCTGCGAATTCGAAAAGGTTTATTATATTCGAAACCCCCTTGTAAAACCCCCTTAAGTATCATGTTATCAATACGAGAAAATTGAAAAACGGAGATTCATAAAATTGAAATTTACACCCGTTCTCTTCAACAATGTCACGCAAAAAATCCAAAATCTTTGTTCTAGTAGAAAAAAAATTATTTACAACGAGTTTATATCATTAATAGCAAAGTTTTTTTTTTTTACCATTAATTAACAGTTGACATGATTTGGTTTGTATTACCCAAGGATCCAAATAATAGGTACACTCATCCGCATTTCTTATTTCAGATAACTCATCGCTTTATTGCAGTTAACGATTTCTGCTTGCCTTTAAGGTTTGTTGCAGTCCTGTCAATCCTGGCATTGGGTGCCCGCATCGCGAAAAATCACTCTTTTCTCCACCGACGATTTAGCGAACGCACGTTTTATAGCACTTACTGTATTCATCGCGTATTTATAGCTAACACAGTTCAGTCAAAAGGGTGGGGCACAACCAACTCCACGCATTCTAGCTGGTGAGCACACGAATAGGTGCCCTCCCTGAAGCTTTGGGTGATCATTGCTTCATTCTTTGGACCCAGGTAGAATCAAACGCTGTGTTATCCGTGCAAGATCCTTCCATTCAGAGCACAACTGGCTCGTGGTCGATAGCGAACCCCTAACCCCCCTCTCCAAAGTCACGACTCCACCATCCTCTCAGCCATCCTGAGGCTCCGTTTGGTGTTTGGGAGGTTTGATTTGAAACTCTGCTACCCTTCAATGAGGATTCATGGGGAGAAGTTGGAAAACACTATAAATTATTATTATCATCAGGTATTTTTTCATTTTATCCAGGGGGTGCAGATGCGCCTGTGCTTTTGTCAGTACCCCCCTGAATAAGAGTGTTTTGGTGATTAGATGCACGCATTCTAGCAGGGGAGCACACAAATAGGAGTGCTCCCTGAAACTTTGGGTGCTTTGGTGATTTTCTCGTTCTTTGGATCCAGATAGAATGAAACGCTGTGTTCTCATTGCAAGGTTCTTCCATTTCGAGCATGGCTGACTCGTGTCCGCCGACAGCAAACTCCTAACTCCTCCTCACTAAACTCACAATTCCACCATCCTGAGGCTCTGTTTGGCGGGTGGATTTGAAACTCATCTGCTCTTCGATGAGGATTCATGGGACAAAATTGGAAAAACATTGTGATAATTTCATACTTTAGTCAGTCTTAGCCGCCCCTGATAAGGAGATTGTTATTGCCGAGTAAGCGCAGCATAACAACCCAAGTTGAAGTTATGTATTTGTAATTAGACACGTAGTTGTTATGTTATTAGTCTCTAAAGTTCTTCATCGCCGAAAGAAGAGAACGGATGAGCCGTAAAGCAAAGGGGAGGCGGAAAGAAAAGCTGGGAAGAAGGTAGAGGCCGAGATGGGGGACACAAGACAAGATGTGAGAGGGCTAATTGGGCTGAGACGTTATAAAAGGGCGCCCCTTCATCCTCTTCTTCATCTTCATCCTCTTCTTCATCTCGCTCTTCATCCTCCCTCTTCATCCTCGTTGACGTCTCCCCGGCGTCCGCACGGAAAGAGCGTCCACTTAATCACCTCGCTAAGTGGGGACCCTCCGCTCCCGCCTGCGTCCCCCTTCAGAAAGACTTTTAGCCACCAGTGAGACAACATAATAATGTACTGGGGAGTCCGCCTTAAGAAAGTGTCTTCCTCCGCTGTTATTTGCGACGTCAATACGTCGCCAACTTTTATATTGACGTCTCCCGTGATGCCAATACATCGTTGACCTCTTCATTGACTTTCTCCCGCCTACTTGAACGGTCAGTTTACCACCTGAGAGCTTGATTGGGCTGTCGCAAAGTTTATTCAGGCGATTATTATAGTTGCTTTGGGATTTCACGATACGATGTTTGATACGAATATGTCATAGCTCTGAGGGGGGTTGAGGGGTTGTTGTGGCTCACAACCGATCGTTGTTACGGAAATACGTTCATCCAGTTGACAGCAATCAACTGTTTTAGTCAACTGTTAAATAAACTTTTTCTCAATTACGAAGGTTCGTTAAGCGACATTTAAACGATGCTAGTAGACTTTCCAGTTAACTGGCGGTAGTGAGCTAACCTCATGAGTGGGTTTTAGGCCAGTTCAGTTCTCCCCATTGCCAATAATTGCAGGTGGCACACAGTGGTCCAGAATCCAAATCTGGCTGGACAAAAATCATGTAACCGACTCGGAAGGAACCAACGAACCAGGTTACTGCAAGCATTCTCAAAGGTCTGAACAAGCGCAGACGACCACTCTTATCGCGGCTAGTCATAATATTGGCCTGTTAGCAAATCTTCGTAACTTTCGATGAGTCCACATTCATCGTCCATCCAGTAAAGACGGGTACCGTTTTGAAGCCGCCTGGGCCCTTTTTTCGTGATGGTCCGTTTAATCAGAGGTAAGTAGTGTCTGATGTCATTTTCGGAATCTCAGAAAGCGCATTTCTAACGTGCTCATAACCTATCGAGATTCTAACACTTTTTTATGTCTTTCAACGTATATATCTTTTGTAGCATCTCTTGGTACCTCTTTTTGAGGCCATGGGCATGTGGGTATGAACCCCAAGACTCCTGTAGAACTTGAAATGTTTACACGAATTTGCACGTTACGGAGTTATGCCCTATTTTTGCAGATTGTCCAGAAATCGCATTTTCGCGGAAAACTCTTTTTTTCATCCTGAAGGCGCTCGGGGACTTTCCATCCAGAGATGTTGCTGTGGAAGCTTGGATGGACCACCTACATGACCGAACGGAGCCCGGAAGTGACTTTTCTTCGCAGGAAAGCAGCATTCTATGTGTGCAGTACGCTTAAGTAATACGCTTATGTGATTTGATGAAAAAAGGCTGCAAAGCTGGCTCGTAAACCTGCAGTTCTTCTAAGCAACGTACATTCCATCATGTTTTAATGGAAAATTTGCTCTTAAATCCGCACATGAAATGAAAGTGAAATCCGCGATATTGGTTGCCTATATGTTTTGTTTTTCTCTTGCGTGAAAATCTTCTTAAAACTCAAAAACTGAAGAAAGGCTAAATGGACCCGAAATTTGGAATCTACGACCCAAAAAACTTGTGAATACGAAATCGGGTCAAAAACTAACAGTTTTTGTCCAGCTAGAATTCTTTGACCATTCTGGACCACTGTGTGGCGTGACCCACTGGAATAGTGTGAATCATTCGAGACTTTTCGGTACAGTTGGCCCTCCTGCAGGCAGTTGTACAATTCGACACGGACTTTTGGGACCGAAATAGAAATTGAGTGTTTGGAAACACGAAACATGTCCTGCAGAATCCTGCAGCTTGCTCCTTTGACTAGATGTGCCAACGTTATCTCAAGCTTCACCCTGGGCGAGAGTGCTTCCCTCATGATAGCGTCCTGTTTAATTAACAAGGGTGTCAATCGAAGCGGAAGCTCATCAATCGTTCCAGGAGAAATTCTCGGCAGAGTTTCATGTCCATAAGGGTCTTCTGATATCAATTCCTGAAGCTGCTGATATGAGGCCTCAGACGAATTCCTCCTCAAAATCCATTCCCTCGACGACACTATCCGATCTTCTAAGTACACTTCTGATGATTCTCGCACAAAATCTCGGCACGAATCGCGCAAACACTCATTTAATTAAGGTTAACGGAAAAAAACGAAATTCCTCAAAAATACCTAAATTGCCTGTCATTGTTCAGAGAATCATTAAATCTATCGTACGTGGGTAATGTAGATGTAGCCAATCATAGTAGGTACTGCGCAAAGTACCCAAGTCTCTATTATTCACATCATTCAATCAAAATGAGTCTAATCAAAATTCATTAAATTGAAAAATAAAGTGCTGTTTAAGATGCGCAGTTGTTAGAGACCGATAGTTGTCTGAAAGAAGAGCGTTCAATGATGAAAATGACCATTCTACGTCGACTGAGACGATAGGAAAATTACTCATAACAGCAACATCTTTAGGTGAAAATCCCACTGGCAAAGTGGAAATCTCGCCCTTGTGAATTTTGCCGAGGTTGACAGCGGCTGTCCATCTTGGGTTCTTTTCAAGGACTGCTGCCTACTTCGACTTTAGAGCATCTCTAATTTTTCCCGACCACTCGGAACTCTACCAGTGCAGTCACTACGTTCTGAAGTTTCACGCTTTCGCTTAATAAATATGGAAAGCGACTGAAAATTTAATCTGATGAATCTTTCATTAGCAATCATTTTTTAAAAATATGGTTGTAACACTCACATTTTTGGAAAAAAATGTAGAATTCCCAAAGAATTCCAAAATATTCGAGTATATAGAAATTTAAATTTGAAAAATTTGAACCAGATTCAGGTGGAAATGATCCAGAACATCGAATCCCAACGATTTACCTTCTAAAAAACACATACGCAAATATGATAAATTCCAGGCTCTATTAATCCTTGATGACGCTGATCCTCAGTGAGGACATGGTGATGTCGAAAGATGGTTCCTCGAGATCGCGTTAGATCGTCGCATGATATAATTCGTCTTGGTTGGAGCAGAAATCACCTGCTATCTCCTTGACAAATCCCGAGGTGTTAGCTGTCCGGGTTGGAGGACGACTTCGTCCCACCCGCACTTAGCTTCTCTCCGGCTGTTTCCCCTGGGGAACGTCCCCAAGATTGGCGAGCCGACCCACGCGTTTCCTACCTACTAACTGCCTCTGAGGCCCCGACACCGCAACGAAGTAATGCCATTAATATAAGGTTTCGGCCTAGCGGGACATACGTTAGAACCTTTTTGGGATAAAGGGCCCAGTAGCCCTTCATGACAGGACTTGAAGAAGGGGGGCTCTTGACGAATCACCTAGGAGACGGATGGGGTACTCGGGGTTGAACAAGAAATCCCAGCACCCTAGCTAGAGATATCGAGTGTCAGGGCTAAGTCACGCTCCGTCGCGCACTGCCTCCAAGATCTTTTGGTGTGGGAGAAAAATTACGGAGGGGAGCTTAGAGCTATAATACTGGTGTGTGTCATTGATGTAACACCGAGAGTGGGTAACGGCAAAAAGAATTGAGTTGCGAACTGGAAGGTCACTTCCAAAGTCTAAGCAAGATAGATATCCTCCCCAATCGGCACAGTGAACCCCTCTCAACTCTATGACTAGCTTCAACCGAATTCATCAGAAAGGATTTTGATCCTCGTTTAGGGAGACAGTTGAAGAACTTCAGCACGTCGTGGCAGTACGACGAAAAGCATCAACCTGGAATGGTATATACAACCTTACTACCCGATATCGATCTTGAGGAGATAAAGCGCTGCCTTAGGCTGTATTTACACTGCAGGTGAAGCGATGCAATGGTATGCAAAGCGACAAGAGGTGCGAATTTCAAAGCGTTGCGATGGGATGATGTGTTTATATTGCTTGCGATTGAGTTGACCAGTCTAGTGTTTGGTGTCCCGCTCAAGATGTCATTCCACTTTAACCCCATTAATTCGCTTTTATTGGAGAATATTGCTTCGAAAGTTGAATAAATTGACTTTTTTACCATCAATTTCACATTTTTTAGATACATCATGCCAGCACATGCGGATGATGTCCCTGTTGTGGTGCAATTTGTGTTTTTGATCCCATGATGCCGGAAGTTGTTGCATCCCACCACGGAACACAAAATGTAAACAATTGAACCGGTGAAATTCATTACAACTCGCTTCAAATCTTGATGTGGCTTGCGATTGCATCAGACGACTCGGGCGGAATCTCTCTCAATGGCTCCCCTCCGCTCAGAGTGGAAACACCCATCACCCTTTACCACTCAACAACATTATTCGCCGGTATTTTGTCTTTTTCACACGTCATCGCCAGTCATCGCTTCGCACCGCTTCTCCCCGACTCGCGTGCAGCGTAAGTAGGTACACTCTTAGTCGAACTGCCGTCCGAAATTGTGGGTATCCAAACTATAAAAACTGTATTTGCAAGATATAACTGTGGCCCGAGCAGGTTTTGCTGATGTCCCCTTACCAAAAAAACAATAACAATAAAAAAACAACAAATTTGTTAGTGGGTTCGCTCTTTCTAATGAACAACTTTTGTCTGGTTAGAGCCAACCAATGCGAGTAATGTGTCAGTTGAAAGAAAAATGAAGGCTACAGGGAAATTACGGCTTAACTTGATCTTTTTCGAAAATAGGGTTATGAGAGTTTCTCACGCTTATTGATGGTCCGAACACGATGGTGGAGTTTATTCTACGACTCAAAAGTATTAGCGATAGAAAAAAGCGTAAAAGGAAAAATGACTTTACCACGACACCAGTCATGTTGAAACTCCGCTAGTACCACACAGGAAATAGCGATA
The DNA here is from genome assembly GCA_031894815.1 of Creontiades dilutus. Lineage (NCBI taxonomy): Eukaryota > Metazoa > Arthropoda > Insecta > Hemiptera > Miridae > Creontiades > Creontiades dilutus. Next base: position 781,442 of record JAVIWC010007926.1, read on the forward strand.
GATATATTATAAAAGCTTTGAAAGTAAAGGCGAGAGACATTAAATATGACTTATACCAATAAATATGTATAAAAATAAAATTTAACTGAGGCAAAAACACTTGAACAAAAAACATCTAAAATAACCGAATTCACAACTCAGTTCACCATAACCAGTGCTCCCAACCAGAACCACTACTCATCTCGCAGACAACGGAGCCTCGCCCTGAACGCCAAGGATATGGCATTATTAGATCGAAAATGTACTGCGGAGACACCAATTGACTGGATGAAGGATTTGAAAAAGCAAGCCAATATAAGCAACCAAGCACATATGAAGATACGTTCAGTCAGGGATTGAAAGCGGAGAGTCAGCACCCTAGGCTTGCGTATCATCGTGATACGTACGACGGGAGCAGCGTGAGTTCCATTATAATTCCTTACAGGAGTCCACTACCAAAACGAAAGAGTAACCAGTAAAACATCGGTACTACCAGCAGACTTAGGGAAAACGAATTTTCGTTTCCTCAGCTCGATTACAACGGAGTTTTGTCAATCTCTGGAGCAAAATTCAATGTTTAAAGCGCTTTTGTGGAGCAGAAGCAAGAAAATACTTCAGCAAGCTGAGCCTCAGCACACAGAATTGAGTCGATCTTCCCTTGGCACATGTGACCTTAAAGATTTTATTGATTTTTTATCACTAAACTAAATTTTTATTTGAAATATTGAATTTTGCTTTTGTTTCCCACTACATGTAGATAGTTATTAAGAAATCAAAACACACAATTTTTCGATAATTGGAAGATTTTATAGCGTTTTCCACAGAATAAATTGTTTCCTGTAAAGTTGATAAAAATGGACATGAGTCATTCTTTCCCTGTAGTCTTCAAATATATATCAATAAATATATTGACATTTAGTTGTTATTACAGAAAGGTTTATCATTTCTGTATTAATGTGCAGATCACTGGTCAATAGATAGTCATTGAATGATATCTTTCGCTTCCTGTTTGATAGCAAAGGCTCATTATTGAAATGAAAAATTTTAATTCGGAACATTAATGAAAGTTAACAATGTTATCAAGCCTTTTGGTTTGTGCTGTGCCCGCTGCGTGTGTGCTTTAAGTTTTTCGTAATTGTTATCGCGCCTGGGAAAGGTTAGTATGGTTCATTTATCAACCGGACTGTTAACTTTTCCTTGTTAGGTGTTAAAATTTACACAACTGAAAAAACCAATCATATGGGCAGCTTTAGGGTGGTCTGGCCCACCTTAGTAAGAACTTTAGTACAGCCAGACAATATTTTTCGTTCATAATCTCCAATATTGAGTCTTTGTCATCGTAAAGCAAACATTTTTTACAACCTCTCCTCCACCTTTTGTCACGTTTCAAGGTGAGTAAATTCAAAATCTGCATTTCCACCCACTGTGTACAGTACGCTGTACAGGTCTTAGAATAGAAGTAAAAATTCCTTCCTTTCTCACAAGGACTCCACTTGGGGTTTAGCCAGTACGATCGCTTCACACGTGTAGAGTGGGTAGTCAATTTTTACCTAATTTTCTAGGTCTGGATCATGCAGAGGGTTCAAAAATAATAAACACTTGTGGAATAATTTGCATTATCAAACTAACATTAATTAGATGGCAATATAGTCTGAGATATAGGCTGCCAGACAATTACTTTTATACCCAGTCCTGACATAAGTTCTGTTTGGAGGAAAATTCTTGGAGACATCATTTTGTTCTCAAAGCTCAGCTTGATTTATTATCTTTAAATTATAATAAGTTATGACGTAGAAAAATGATGAATCACTCATGCATTTTTCCTTCACACAAGCTTGTAACCTCCAGGGCTAATCATCGATGGCAGGACGCAGCACTTCCTGAGGGATATTACGAACAACATTCACCAGAGACGACTTCAAGCTCTCCAAATTACGGTGCCCTCGGCGACAAACCATTAGCCTAAGATGGGATTAAATTTGGTAGTCCAATGGGTTCATATCCAGATTTCCTGAGAGTGGCTGGACAATCCTACATAGTGATAGATTTGGGAACGTTCGAGCCTTATAGTCTAAAACTGAGTTTTGCTGAAAGACCCAGTGTTTCTCCCGAACAGTGTGGGAACAGGGGCTTCATTACTGAGCGGTGATTTCTAGCTCCATATCTAATATAAACACTGAGTCCAAATAAGGGTCAGCGTGCTCTTTTTGCAGCTGCATATATTATTACTCAAGAACAATACATTCAAAAACATTCTAGGTGACTGTTCGATGTGTTCATTTCCCTTTAATGGGCTCCCGGTCTAATAGAGCATTGATTTGTGCAGAATGTTTAGTTAATACATACATTTATAATAGCTTCGATTAGTTTTGTTGAGAGTTGTCTGCATTTTCTTCGAACAGATAAATCTATTGTGTCAAATTTGTAAATGTTGAGTCAATTGCTTGCTTAATCTTCGAAAATTGCAACTTTCTCAGACATTTTGACCTTTAGGATTAAAACCCGCGCTGAGTTAATGGAAATCGATGGTTGGAGCTGGATGATTTGTGATTTCAAGATCCCCCCTCCTTCACTGTTCCTTCAAAAAAGATGAGAAGAAGAGGCGAATAAGAAAGACGGGAAAAGAAATTGGAGAGTCAGCCAAAGAGAAATAGCGAGTTCAGAGCATCGCTAACGGGACGTTCCAATTTACGGTTGGCGTGAGCATTTTTTTTTTTTTTTTTCTTCCTTTCTTTTTTGAAGGCTTACGTTAAGCATAAATATTGTTTCACATTTGTAACTCTAATCTGACAGTGCAGACGAAGAGGTGAAGCCGGTTGAGAATGATTCGCCTTATTAGAAGGAAGCACATGGCTGAGGGGGCGGCTGGTTCTTATTAAGGTATAACCGCGGTATAACCTCTTACCTCACCCCACCTCCACAACTGCTTTCGTGGTTCCCAACCGAAACAATGAGATTCAGCCCTGTCGTAAATTGTCGCCGAGGGAACGACAAATAATAAGGAAGCATCGTCTTCCCTTTCCCTTTCCCCCTATAGCCCTAACAAGTTGTTGTTTTATTCTCCTTTTGGCGGGGAGGGTTTGTTGGGTTCGGTTGAAACACGCGATCTCGTAGTCCGTAACGCGGGATAATGCGGTAGTTTCGTTTCCTCCCCTTCTTCTTCTTGTCGCGGGACTTTTTCTTCCATCTACAAGGAACGTATTAACCGTGGAGACAGGGCCCCCTCTGTCCCATCGGAGACTTCCGAAACGGTGGGGGGACCTCTCGAATTTCCAACCTGTGGGGTTCGGGGCGGTGGAGTTGAGGTCTGAATGAGCCGGATCGGACGCCTTATTCTACCCCGGAGACAGAACAATAAAGGACCGGCCATGCCAACCTCGATGGCGTCACTTATTAGTGCCGGAGGCCCTTCACATCATTCGAGCCACCATGCAGCTTTCTCCGCCCACGAAAAAACCGAAACCAGTTTTACCAATGACCGTTGAGGAGTGTCCCATTGGGTCGCTCTGAGGATATCCATTTTTCTTTGTCTTAAATTATAACTTCATTGTGCTATAGAATTTTACAGTTTTGTGTACATTGTATATAGTAAACTGAGTCTTATTCATTTGGTACATTTGAAAATCAACAGCCCATTGACTGCCCTTATCCAGAGGACGTTTTGAACCAGGGGCAGCTGCTGACAGAAGTACAGGCGGATCTGCACTCTGCAAATCGAAAAAGATACCTGATAATATAATTTTATCATCCTGTTTTCCAACTTTTCCCCAGGAATCCTCATTGAAGAGCAGAAGAATTTGAAATCCAGGCGCTAAACAGAGCTTCAGAATGGCTGAGAGGAAGGTGGAGTCGTCAGTTTGGTGAGGGGTGTTAGGGGTTCGCTGTCTGGGTGCACGCTCCGTCAGTTCTCCGAATGGAAGGGAAACACAGCGTTTGATTCTATCCAGGTCCAAAGAATGAACCAACGAGAGAGCATCCAAACTACAGCAGCTGAAGTTTCACCCCTAGTTGTCCGCTCACCCGCTGGATTGAGCTAGAATGCGTGCATCTAGCCACCAAAACACACTTTTATCCCATTATCAGTTGATTGTCCCCAACCCTTGTGAGTGAACGGTATTAGCTGTAAGTACGCGGTGAATACAGTAAGTGCAAAAAAAAAAAAAAAAAAAAAAAAACCGTGAATTCGCTAAATTGTCAGTGTAGCAAAGATTGATTATTTACGATACAGGGTGCCCGATTCCAATATTGACAGGACTGCACAAAACCTCGTAGTCAAGCAGAAATCGTTCCACGATTCGCAATTCAAACCTCGGTACAACGAAAAGGTAGATTAGCTCTGCAGAAGTGAGGTAGGCAAGTAATAAACTTTTCTGCTTCTCTTGTCTTCTTTGCTGCAATAATAGAAATGAAGCTTGAGTTAAAGATGGAATCGGGCATTCATCTCCCCGATGGTTCTTGCTGGATAGATATGACTTTCAACTGTTGCAGAAGTGTTTCTGAAGTTCGATAATCATTTCAAATGTTTCTTTTTTTAGTTTTTTACGTACCTACTTGTGAAATTCTTGTTAATATAGGATTGCGTCGTTTGTTTCACGATTTGAAGCCGCAAAAGCTGACAAGATTGATGTTCTTTGCATATTGGTAGTTGAAATTTGTATTTTGGCGAGAAAAGCTCATTTTTTCTCAAGTTCCCTTGAACATCGCCAGTTTTTATTGTACTGGGACACAGTTTATAGAGAACTGTCTTGTGGTAACCACCGTTTTAGGCGGTGGTTCATAGGGAGCATTGATTTCATTTCCATTTTTAATTTCCAGGGCTGTAAGCCTTCCTGGGTTTTGAAACACCATTTCATATCGCGAAAACCTACAGGATCCAAGGGGCCTCGAAATTTTTCCCCAGCTCCGCTGGCTAGTATGAAAGTCCGTGTTAACAGGTTGTATTTGTATCTATTGTGTTAATGTGACTTAGATTGTATTCGAGAATGAATCTGCGATAGTCACTGCAATTGAACAGCTTAGGAATCTTGTATGTAGGTAGGGTTTGTGATTGCCTCGGAGGATGCACAATACTTGCCCTGTCTCAGCCAGATTTTATTGTGCCAAAATGGCCCCAGAAATAACCTAACCCACTCTAATACAGCAGATTCATTGGGAGCGGATTATTACACTAGTACTGTGGCTATCTAGGTTGTTGTGGTCTGTGTGCTGCTATTCATTCTTGAGTACCTCTCTCTACTCAGAGGAGAAACATGTAGCGTATTGTTTCGCACGAACCATTCCGCTCTAGTCATGAGACGAAGTACTGTATTTTGAGTGATCTTTGTTTTATTGATAAGTGTTTTAGCAGCGAAACCCCATATTTCGCGTGAGTATAGCCGGATCGGTCAAATTGTTTCAAGTTTATTAGTCTTTTGGTGATTAGGGATAGCCTTGAGCTTTTGTCCAGCAGGTGTTTTTAATTGTCTTATTCTGCTCCATCTTGCCAACTAGGTATTTTATGGGGATTCCTCATGTTAGTTTAGCGACTAGATGTATTCCTTGGTATCTGGGGGATCTTTGCAGGGGGATTTGGTTTGTACCGCGAGGATTGAGGCTGCCTGTGAACAGCGGTTTTGCCTTTCTGGAGGATCCGACCATAAGGGCAAAAATATAATATGCTTGATTGATTAAAAAATTAAAGTTATTTCCAGGGCTATTGCAATGGAAAAAAGCCGTTAAAATAAGTTAACTCTGTTACTTGTTTTATCTACCTGCTTCAAGAAGGTAAGCTTTGGCGAGGTCACGAACTTTAATTATTTTATTAATTAAAGCTTATGGATACCAATTTAGTAGAGCGTCTCATTCCACGAGGACTTCTTAATCAAGGTTTTACGCGACGCAATCAAAATAAACGCTGAACGGAGCCGACCGCCCCGAGTCTGAGCTGAGGGTTACGGCCGAAGGAAATACATGCATTTATGCAAAGTGAATGGCCCTCTCTGTTTACCGCTGCCGCTTGCGAAAATACGAGTTTCCAGCACATTAAGCCGCCTGCTCGCGTGGAAATAACCCGATATTGCCCCACCGCTCCGGTGCCGGTCTTTGTTTCTGTCCGTGCCTTAAGGTCCGAAGCTTCCCGCCTGATCTGGATGTACCTTCGCGGATAACGCGTTGTTACGGCTGCTGGTCTGCTGTGGGTGATGATTACTTGAAAGGATTTATTCGGGTAATTCTTCTCTTATCATGGCACGGATACGATCTCAGAGATGTTAGGAAGTTCATTCATTTTCGAAGAATGGGGTGTTGGCAGATGAGAAATACGTTCGTGGAATCACCGATGGACATAGCTTGCAGATTGAGCGACCACATGGCTGCAAGCCTGCCAGCAGAACTCAGATTACTGTCAGTGATGGGAACACCTCGTGGGACACTTTGTTGTCCAAGAAGGCAAGAAGTCCTCCTGAGTGTCACCGTCCAACATCTATTTCGTCGGTTGTCTTCCGCTATGTCCACAACCTAATGGCATCACTCTTCCAATTCAAGTGTTCTGGCACTTGTAAGTTGGTAATTCATAACTTCCAGATCATTGGATAAAGCTTCTGGAATCTGGATAAACTTCCAGATTTTATAGTAAAGTTTTATTGATTATGTAGTAGAGCTTGGGTACTAGAGAGAGTTTTGGTAGTTCATCAACTTTCAAAGCTGATTTCTCGAAAAGGTCGGCAATGGTCTTCAGATTTACTTTAATCAAGATACAACAAGAATTTTCCGCTCTATACTATTGATTTTTTTGATACTTTTTGATTTTTCGGAAAATATCGTCCGAACTCCAATGAAATGGTTCTTGTTAGGAAAATGGCGTTTGACGACGATTACTAACTTTAAAAACTCTTATATTTAGCAATTATATCAGCTGGCTCTTTCGTTCCATTTCACCTAGTGAAAGGAAGTTCACATCCACATATGATGGCGTGTTGATCCTCCAGAGCCTATTGTCCATTCCTCACCGAGTTGCCAATCCCACTTTCACGCAAATATGAATGCAACTGAAGTTGCATAGGTAATTTTTCACCATGACAGGTGGATTTTACATTGAGGCCATGTGCAGCTTGGCGCGATTCACCGCAGGCGTCGTCTCTGCCGACACTACAACGGAGGGCATTTTGAACCGTTTTTGTAAATAAAAACAATCGACTAATTCTAGCTGTTTGATATTTCATCCAGAACTTTCCAGAAAAAACTTTTTTTGGAATTCACTCAGAGGCCTCATTCTCCCCGGTTTCCTTTGTTTTAAGCAGTGGAGAGATCTTGGTTGTGTCACCATTCAAATCCACGTTGATAATTGCGCAGAACTTGTCTCCGATCACACTCACCGAACTCTTAATTTTTCCTTGAAAAAATCATGTTTACCGACGGGAAAACGGAATGTTTTCCCATTCTGGCCAGAGTAAATTCAAATTTACGGATACCGTTGGAAAGCTGAGCTTTCTTGTCAACTTTTTACTTAAGTAGTTATTAAGTGGTTTGGTTCACCATTATACATGAATTAACAAATGTAAGCACGTCAGCCGATCCTCTTTCAATTTTCCCTTGTGATGGATATGGTTAGTTGGCCCCTTCCCGATTTTGGAATCCGACGCCTACAGAGATGAATCAGACGTTTCATCATCCTCTGAGCGTGGCGGAGCATTATTACCGCATCCACCTCATTGGAAGGGGCTACTATACCATACCATCACCCTCACACCCTCGGGGATGAAATCCGTGAATTTAGTAAGGGGGAATAATCATTGTAAGTGGTAAGTAAAAAATCGCAACATTCAATGCAGTACAACTTATTCTCTACTCGCAAAACTAAATAACTACATATCCGGCGATGTGATACTTCATGTTCTGTTTATAATACGAGAATTCGGAGGTTGTGAACATTGGTGAAAGGTATTTAATTTCTTGAACATGTGCCGCCGATTCATCGATATTCCAATGAACTTTTTATGTCGAATTTCAAACAGTGTACGTAAACATTGCAATATAAACACGGCTCGCGACAGGTCCAGGACTCCCCACGGAATCGGGCTCCTATTCCCGTCCGCTTACATTGTTATTCCAGGAGTTTTAGTTCGATGGTCCCTGCGGTAGATGGCCATAGCTTCACTACTGGCGCTATCCCTGATAGCCACACTGCAGCTAGTTGATAAGGCGGAATAAAAACCAGCTTAAATTCTTGAACAATCCAAAATTCAGGTGGTCAACAGGAGTCGGAGGGCAGCTTGAAAATTGTTGGATTTCGCTCTCTTGATGTTCTAGATGTCTCGACGATGAGATGAGGCGCCCGGAAACGTGAAGTTGAAGTGTGGCGAGAACTAAAAGAGCAATCCCGCTCGACTTTTCCCCCTGTCGAATCCACTCTCAGTCGCAACAGCCCACGTACTCTCTCTCTCTCCCTCACTCTCCTAATCCCAACTCCCGTCTCCCTCTTCCGACCATCGCTTTTCGCAATGAGCTCAACTTTTCTTGGCAAATTAAACCTTATCCGAGTGTAACATCCGCCTAGATTGGATGAGGTTCTGGGAAGGTCTGAAGCCTTGGAAGAAGGTCGAAAGAAGGAGGGGCGGGAAGGAGAGGGGATGGGAACGACGGTAGGGACGAAATAGGAAGAGAAGCGGTGGTGAGAGGAGTGGAGGGGGGAGTGCTCCTGATTAAATTGCGCGGAAAAGAGAAAGAAGAGGGAAAAGAGATGGCGGATTACCGTGGAGGGCAACATTAAGAAAAGTGTGGCTCAAAACGTTGGGAGCCACTAGAATGAAAACAAAAGTAACGTCCGAACAGAAGTTTGCCTAACTAATGACGTAATAAGGAGGAATTCGGGTAGGGGAGAGCTAACGATTATTTTCTACTACTTGTGAGAAAGTTTCGCCGTTATAAGTCGTTACTAACAAGAATGTCTCATTCCTTCGATTCATAATCTTGCACTCATACCGAAAATTTCACATTTTCATTTATGAAATGATCCGATCACAGTTATTTGGTTAGGTTCACTGTATTAAGCCACATTGATTCCTAAGGTGGCAGTTGGCAGCACAATCACCTCAGATCAGTGGCGAGCTTACAGCAACTTGGACAGCGAAGGCGCTTCATGCACCATACAGTGAACCATTCGTAGAATTTCATCGACCCCCTTACTGGTGCTCACACTCAAATTAAAGGCCTCTGGGGAATAATAAAAAACCGATATGGAATCAAGCAGTGTGAGTTGGGCCCCATGCTGGACCGAAAATCTAAAGACGAATGGTGGTAATCCGTCCGTCCTGATGCCACAGTTGACTCCTTCTGGGAGGACTTGAAGACGACTTCCTTCATGCAGTAGGAACAAGCTTCATTTTTCAAGAAAGCTGTTTTTCAATTTTTCTGGCACGCCAGGCAACAATCTTGTTGGTACGTAGCGTACTAAAAGAGCGGAGGGTCGGTACGTAGCATATTGAAACCGTATGTTTGCGTGAGGTACGATCTCACAATACACTAGTTCGTAAAGTTCATTTATTGTATTTGGTTATTTATCAAAAGAGATAGAAATAACAACAAACTGGAACAACAACTTCAAACTCATCAAAATGCAGTGCTTTTGAGCAGGGATGACAGCTGATAGGAGCGTCGGATCATGGTTGCATCAATAAGTCGGAAAGATTTAAAAAATCCGTTCATTGTCCGACTCTCGATACATACCTTCATATTCTCCAAGGTCACCAAATACAATAAGATGTTAGGCAGAATTTTGGGGCATTTCAAGTTTGTACTTGGGGCATATGTGATTGACCAACCGGAAAGCTCGAAAAACTAAGACTGGAGCACTTTAGGTACTTTGCTCCCTGCTAGGGGCGCCTCAGACGAGTCTCATCATTTCGTTATCGAAGCTTTATAACCGCTCAGTGTATCAGTTTTCGAAGATAGCAAAAAATGTACATTCCCCTCCCCTTCCTTAATTTTGTCACTACTTATCAAAGCGGAAGATTCACAATCTCCAATTTCCGTCCGCCATATGGGCCTTAAAAGGCTTAAGAATTGCTGTACAAAAATCCGATCATCTCACACAAGACACCATTAGGCGTCCAGTTGTACCTAACGATGCCTCATACCCATTGATACTTTGGTCACAAACAGGTTTTTTACGTTTTTGACGACACGCAAGTGGTTTGTCATTTTCCTAGTAATTTTGGATGTAAAATCGACTGGGATAGGTTTTAGCTACACAGAAATTCACCCAGAGGAAATAGTTAGCCGTTTCTGAACTTAAAAGTTAGCACCGAACCTCACTCTATTCAGAAAATAACTAATCAAATACTTCAGATTTGGCAGTTTTTTCTGCTGGTAGGTATTAGAGTCTCAGCAACACCAACATCCTTCATGCAGACCTTTATAAAGTGTAATCGTCCCCTATGAAAAAGTCAAGGGAAGGAAAGGTTAACATTTGAACAGCTCGTTGTTCAGAGGGCGGTAAAACTAAGGGTGTGGGAGCATGGGCTTCTCTCTGGGCCCCTCGGGATCAGTTAAGGGAGGGTTTTCCCAAACTCTGGAAGGAAAGCGAGTTTTTTTTTCTTCTTCTTCGCCAGAGCAATGGATGGAAGAACCTTGCAGGGTTTAATCAGTGCCTGCCCGCCTTCACCGCACGAATCACTCACTTCATTACCCCACATCTTATCTGGGACCGCCGCCTTGATTCCTTCATCTTGGACAAGGAATCCCGCACCGTCCCTCTTACTCCACGGAACCAGCAGACGCAGAAACCTGCGACCTGATTGCTAGTTCTCCCAATTTTAATGAGGTCCTATTTAGCTATTTTCCAATACAAAACAATCCCCTGCTTGCAACAGCATTATGGTTCGCGTTTAGTACATCCGAGTCTATTTATTTAGAAGAAGCAAATCGTGTTTTCTATTGATAGCGGAGGTATTGTATTCATTCTGGAAGATGAAATCATTTCTTAACAATTTTGACCGTTAAAATGTGATGTTTCATGTCAGATGAGCTCGATCTAGGATCCATCGCTATCGATACGTAGTACAAAATCACTTGAAAATGACACCCCACTCGCCTGGGTAAATAAAAACCTCGAAAAACCACGTTTTTAGGGCTTTTTTTACCAGCTATGACCCATAACATCTACGCGTGTGAAGCGATCCGACTGCCATGCATACCCCAAAATGAATCCATAACAAAGGATTATTATTAATAACCCAAAAAGTAGGGATTCAGTCTTAATTATTTAATACGTTTGGACCTTACTCCACTCTGTACTGATGCCTTCAATTTTTTGTGAGTTCAAGATTTTTGCCGTAATACACGAAACTCATTTGCCCCGTGGTTTCCAACTGCACTGGGCAAGTGTTCTTGTCAACTTGGAAAAAATATATTAGGTACTTTTTTACTGACCAGAACGAGCCTGATATCTCAATGATGCAAAAATGTTTTCTGTGTTCTACGACATTTTCCTTTTATACAATGCAGATACTTTCGCCTTCAAATTCCACATCGCCTAACCTACCTAGCATTCTCTCAACATTCTTAAAAGAGAATTTCAAAAGCAAGATGAATTGTTTCCGAATAAATGGTTATGCTTGAGCGTTTGCACTTGTTGATTCAAATGAAAATGGCATGAGCACGGTAATTTTGTTTTTAGTTTTCGGGATTGCTCAAACTACAAAAGGAAAATGAAAATGAAACTACTAGACATATTGAAATGACAAGACTTCCAGACCCTCAGTTTTCTCGAATTTTCAAGGATTGGCATCTCATTATAAATTGTCGTTATTTTTTAAATTTAGTAGGAGAGATAAAAAATAAAAGAAGGTAAATTTTCTGGAAGGGAAAAACCAATTAACTCATTTTTGTAAAACCGTTCAGTTGCCTAGTCAACAAATTGTGGAAAGAAGAATTTTATGAAACCAAAAGTTTGATACATGAATTTCATTGTTATTATGTCTGGTTTGAGCGTAAAAACATTCGAATTTCGTTTAATAAAAAAACGGATTGTACCGCTTGAATCATTGTTAAACAACAATTCGAATTGACGTGCAAGTTGACTTTGGGTTCACTAACATTCGTTTGCTCAAGTCTGGTCAAGTACTGGGCAACTGATGCCCGTATCTGGCATCGTCATTTTGGCAGATTCAAAGAGCGCAACCAAAATCAAAATTGGCAAATTTGAGGAGTACATCAAGATTGACTGACCCACATTGAAGCCGGCATACTGCAAAATATGGGACGTCTTAGAGAAGTTGGAGTAAGAACCACATTTTGTTGGGTTCGTGGACACCATGGTGTCGCTGGGAATGAGGAGGCGGACCGTCAGGGTATGGGGTCTATGACTCTCCAGTACCCACTTCCCAGTCCTGAGTATCCGCCCGCTGATCTGAAGCGAATGTTATCCCTTAATCTCTCGTCAAAGCGGATAGAAGAAATCAAGAAATACAAAGGCGATGAAAAATACAAAGAGCTATCACTCCCCCTGATTTAATAGGAGCCCCTTTTTATTCCAAAATCGGATTCTACGCTCGATTTCAAGAGAATTGGACATCAATTTTGATTTTTTTGGTCCGCACTGCACGTTGAGCGAGTTCGCACAGTTGCTAAGTAACCAGATTTTTTAATTTTTGTTTAATTGGCTTCAACGTGTTTATAGCCATTACAAGTATTAAATTAATAAATTAGTAATAATAATAATAATATTGTTTCACAGGGCGCCATCTATCTATATCTGTTCTGCTATCCAGATAGTGCGTTGAGTCATCCACGACTGAGCCGATTTGGATGTTTTTGAACAATCAGTGTAAGTGATTAAGAATGTAGTAAACAGCAGCTTGGACAACTAACAATTAACTCTGTTGCCCCTGAATATTTTGTGTCTGTATGCTTTATTTATATTATCTGTATATTACTACTGTAAAATTGCGTTAGGCTCGCTCGTATAAAATAAATAAATATGTGAAATCGAGCGTTGAATTCGAATTTGCAATGATGGGCTTTCTCATATGAAAATACAAAGTTTGTGCGCGTAGCGGAGGTTTGCTCACGACACGCGATACACAACGTGATTATTTTCTAAATCCTTGACAAAACAGATGCAGATTCAGAAAAAATTTATTTTTTCGTCCATAAAATGATTTTAGGACAGGTGATACAAAACTTAGTAGACTGAGAAATAGGAGACAATTTAGAATATTCTGTTAGTTTTGGGGTTCAAGTTCCGATCCAATATCGTCAGTTTTCGCTCAGTTAGTTCATGACTGAAGCATAATTCATGCTGAAAAACAATGGAGAAGATAATTGAAAGAAAATCGTACTAACTCGTACAAACTCGCTACGGTTCAACGCATGTTTCCTCGCTCCTGGTCCGGAAAAACTCTTTGATGATGATCACAGAGTGATTTTAGTAATCAGCGCTCACGCAACGTACAAAAAAAAATCTAAATCAAAATACCCCGAGGCTATTTATCATTGTTATTGTTAGAGGATGATATCATGTTCTCTCAGCACTCCACAAGAAGATCGTGTCTTTCCCCACGCGCTGTTCTTTAGCTTGGTCACGCGCCTCCCAGCCCGTTTTCTATTCTTCGTACGCACGTTTTTCCCTCCGCTGGACCACCTGATTCTTCGGGTCGCGTGACTGAGTTCCCAGCGGAGTCCGCTCCGTGAGCCTCATCTCCGGGATAAATCACGGACTGTGATAAAAACTCTTTTCACCTCCCCTATATCCTATTCCCGTCCACACACAGCTCAGCCGCCCTACAGTTTCCAACCAGATAATATTTTCGCAACCATATCGGATCCTTTATGGTCCAGTCAACGGATGATGGTGAATTGATGAATGGCGATTCAGCAGATTACTTCGAAAACTTTTTTAAAGCGTAATAGACATGCTGAAAGACTTGACATTTTTGGTGGTAAAGGGTAGGGGGATCGAAGAACGTATCTTTTCGTTTTTGTAAATAGAAATGAAGCAGAAATTGACGAGCTAAAATGAAACGTCTGCCTATGCATCACTTGTCCTCAATTATAACACTGTGGAGTCCGCTTGATGGCACCTCGCTTAATGGGTTGAGTCGGGTAGTGTGACCAAAATGGCTTGGAACTGTCTGGCTGTATACCAATACGTGCAAAATAGGTCGGTTATTGTATACATTGGAGGCCAATTAGTTCATATCATCACAGATCAAAAGAGTTGATTTCTCAGTTAGATAATCTCTTCGCTATGTAGGTACAAATGATTAGTAAACATAAACAGGAGTATGGTCACCGAATCAACGGTGAGGAATTGTTTTAGACATAGTGGGTTTGTGGATGGAGAAGAGGAAATTGATGTTCTGCCAGTCGAAAAATCATCCGATCTCACTGAGCCCGATTACGACAGTGACGTACCCATAGCTGAAGTCATCACTGAAGACGAAATTTGTGCAAACCACCCAACATCAAGCCCCCAACATCGACAGAAATGCCGGACGCTTTGGGAGTTTTGGAGAGAGGACTCCATGCCAGGGCGTCAAATTTCCAACCTCTTCACGACTTCCAAAAAAAAAAAAAAAAAAAAAACACTTTGATATCGTTCGTTTTTTTTTCCCGCCCCTATCTTTGGCTTCCACTCGGTTAATGTGAACAAAATATTTGGTCCCAAAGTGGTGCCATTGAGCGGATCAATGCCCCTGGTACATCCAGAATGATAGACTTCACCAGGATCATGAGGTGGCAACTATTGATCAGTCCATCAGGAGGATCGCTGACCAAGAGCGACTAAGAGGTCATGTCAACATTGAAGCTGTCCATTTGCTTGATGTAAGTGACCTGCTTAGAAGATTGAAGAGAATAAAACCACACGAACTAGCACAATGAATGTGAAATGATGAAATAATTCATCATTTGTCTAACTGGTCAAAACACGTTCTGTATCATTGTTTTGCCATGTGTATGTAGTAATTAAGATCAAAATCAAATTGCTAATAAGATGTAAACATGGTGCGATACTAATAAAAAATTAAATTAAAAAAAATTAAGCGGATTCCACTGTATATTGAGACTTGAAAAACTCCATTTCAGGAAAAGAACTCTTGAAACAAAAATCCGCTTCAATTATATCAGGGGATGCGAGCCTCACACAATACTAGGATTTTTACTATGTCCAAGCACATTCGCGTCCATGTCCCTGTTCTTTTTTCTGCCAACGTTATCGTCTAACCCTTAGGGAGAGCAAATGGGTGATCATAGAGCGTTCCAGGTGAGCTCATTCGATTCTTCGAAAAATTAAATAGTAATAGTGTCAGCGCTTGTATCTTTATGTCACAATACAACCCCAGTTAGTTGTAATAATATTGATGGAATAATCGATAAACGGGTTGACTACTCTGTAGTGCACCAAACTGATAGCTTCCAATAGTTTTGTCCAGGGATATGAAATAGAACAAGCCCTTAGAATTAAACTCATTTTCTATTGAACTGCTGAAAATATGTTTTGTCCTTGATGGTAGGTTTTGGAAGTTTTTTCTCGATATACTTTTCACCTCTCCTCCTCTTCCTCTTCACTAGGAACATTCCTTTGCAGAGATCGATTTGAAAACAAATTGCACCAGAGTGAATCAGAGCTTGTTGGATGCAACGTGACTACAGAAGCTCAGAAATCGAGGTGGCGGCGATGCCTCATTCAAAACCCCCATCCGCGCTGTTCCTTCCGCGGAGGCCATTCAGCTGAGGACGATCGACGAAAGGGCTGCGTTCACGGATGAAAGCCTTCAATCACGGCCTTAAGGGGGCTGAATGCCCCGGAACGGTGCATTGAGTCAGTACTAAAGATGGAACAGTCTCTTCGGATTTTGACTCGCTTTATACTGGAATTCTCCGGAAGCAGTACGGGTGAATTGAACGGCTTTTTGGATGGAGAATATGGTCGAGCGGGCAGGTTGTTGCTGCAAGAATCAAGAAAGTTATCTTCGGTTTACGATGTCTTATGGTAATCAGATGACTGTAAAGGTCCGTCAGCACATTTAAAGCAGATTCGAGACTGATCGATCTTGGACGTTACTAGCGATTCGCTAGGATTAAAGGTTTCGCCATTACTTCAGGAAACGTATGGTTTTTCGTTATTATAAGAAGGGTTAGTCAATTTTGGAAGAGGTTGTATTTTTTGAGTTGGTCTTTTCACGTGGAATGCACCATACATACCTTTGTGGGATGGCAAAACTACCAGCATCAGCTTGATTGTTTATACATAATTTAGTAATGTTGCTTAGCATAATATGCTTATACATAATAATATGTTGCTTAAATACAGGAAGCAAATTTCTCATGAAAAAATTAAATTTCAACAGCTGCCTTAGAAAATAAATGCTGTATTTGGTCAATGATCAAAAGTTTTGTGGGCAATATTAAGGCAGCATAGTGCGTAGGATAATATTACCAAAAGCTTAAAATCCTTCAAGTGTTCCAGAAATGCACCATGTAAAGTTTTATTTTCCGCGTTGTGTCATATAATCAAGAGACAGACAAGCACGAATCAGTTCATAGGATCAATCTATTGATTTGATTTCGACAGTCTCATCAATAAGAATTCTCATAAAATTCGTGTGAAAAGCAACAATAGTAACAGCATTTGAGCGTGGTTAGTTTGGACTGTCTTATGAAGATTCGTGACCATTGCGATGGGGCCATAAGGGGTAGGTGTTGTAAATGCCGAAGATATCCCTGAAGTTCATTAGGAGTGTCGAACCCTTTTGAAAGCCCAAGTTTTACTTCAACACTATTATCTCTCTATACCGAAATGGCAGTTCATTAGGAGTGTCGAACCCTTTTGAAAGCCCAAGTTTTACTTCAACACTATTATCTCTCTATACCAAGAATTGAAGCACTGGGGGCAAAATGGGTTTCTAATGCTCAAATTAATCGGATCTATAGAACTCGCGAGCCCTGAGACGATCGAATTTAATGACCCGTTCGAACGCGAATCACTCGATTGATCCGATTTGCCCGCAAATTATATGCAGGTCTTCTCAATATGCCGCCTTCCTCCCCTCGGCTATATAATAGGTATCCAGAATCCAACCTTCCGGCCCCCGCTTCGCCGCCAGCATTTCATATAATGGAATATCTCCGGGGGGTCTTCCGCCCTGTCCTTCCCCTGTCCTTTCATTCCACTTCCACAACTCGCACGGAACAAGGTCTCATTAGGGGACTTCTATCGTCTGACTCTGATGCTTCCCCACTCCGAAGACCTACATTGACTAGTCTGGTTCCATTGTTTCTGTTATCATGTTGAGTGGTTAGTATTACACCTACTGCACACAACCAGATTGAGTATGTTGGTGTTCACATATTGTGGGGTTGAATACCCAAGAGAACTCCACAGTTTCTCATTGTAAAACGGAACAATTCGTTTAGAATCCTGGATCAAAGCAGAACCTATATAAACTCGATCGTTTTTACCGTACAAGGAGTAGGTACCTACGTAAGCAGCGCCGAAGAAAAGTCCTTTGTAAACAATGAAGTGAATAACAAATAAATCTTCTTTAGCTCCAAATGCAATGTTACATTTTTATCTGTTCAACAATTTCATTTTAATATCGGATTTCATTCTTCCCAACATGATCGATGGTGATGCATTTGGATAGTTCCCTCTTCTCAATTCTTTAATTTGTCGTTCCTGAGATAAACCTTACACCTTTTTAGCTTCAAGGGGTCTATCCTGGATGTAGCAGACAAGATCGCCTCTGCCTTTGGAAGGGGAAACTACTCATTCATCGCCTCCTTATTACATGGTAGCAGAGAGTGTTTTTGAATCAATCATCCTCTAATATTGACTGTCCTGACGCTGGTTTCCCTAACTCACCCCTCACAGGCCAATTCAGAAGAGGCCAATGGCAAAAAACAAAACAAACC
Organism: Creontiades dilutus; assembly: GCA_031894815.1. NCBI lineage: Eukaryota > Metazoa > Arthropoda > Insecta > Hemiptera > Miridae > Creontiades > Creontiades dilutus. The sequence continues at coordinate 799,313 of JAVIWC010007926.1, forward strand.
ATATTTGAAATCGGCAGTAAATGTTCTTACAGATCCATGTTTAGTCGAGAATTTTTTTAAATGGCAGAAAAATGCAGAATAAAAAGCAAAACTAAACTTGCGACTTTATTCTGACCTACAATGCATTTAAAAAATTTTCCTTTTCAAATGTAGAAAATTGTGATCGAATCCAGATTTTGTTTGAAATTTCCTTATAGAAGTTGGCAGTAAGCAGTAAAATGCAGATCGGACCCTAAACTTTGTCGGGCAGAGCTGTTGACCACTGAGCCCATCATTAGGACATATCCGCAAGGACATCGACATTTATGAGGAACAGTTGAACTAGGATTGCTTGACGCGTCCATTGGTAATCCGAGAAGTCGACAGAAAATATTATAAAAACCTTGCAGCAGATTATTGCTTCTAGTGAAATCTCTTTTAAGAAGAATGCAACATAAATAACCAATTTCAGGAAGGAAACGCTTCAAATTATCTCACAACTTTCCTTGGCTAATATCTATTAGGATCTGAACCTATCCTAGACAATTTAGTTTCCAACATGACTTGCCTATGTCTGTTAAAACTTCGAAAAACTCATTTTTCGCATCTAAGCGTTTGAGGCTATCGGGCTGGCTAGAAGCAAACCTACAGAAGTTATTAGTTTCGTTTAATTTCGTTTTTTAATTAGTAGTGTCTGTGCATGATAATATGGAAGGGTTATTCAATTTTTTCGCTGTTTGGTTATAAAGGCTTATTATTGAAAATAATAAACAAAAAAACGGTTTTACACGAATTAACGCTTCCTATTACAGAATGTATTTCTCAACAAGTTGTGTTTGTTTGGTTAGCAACAAACGTTTATGAATACGTATTCAATCGATGCACCTATCTGCCCAACCATCATCAATATTTTCAGTCGGAGAAAGGAATATTTCTGCCCAGGTCCCTTCAGGCAGAAAGCTCTTAACTTAATGCGAGCACAATACCTTGGGCCCGAAGTTGATAACATCTTTTACAACAGATGTCAACGACAATCGAGCCAAACTTCTCGCTCCCCTTCCCCGTCAAACAATGAATGAAATACTTAATCAATATTCAATAAATTAGAAAGCTCCTTGAGCAAAGTCCAGAGTAATTAATGTTGTCAGGAGCCTTCCGAGGAAACGGAGACTTAATGAAGTTTTCAAGTATCGACCTGACCAGGTGAAGGGGGGAACTTATTTCGCTTGACACATCACCCCTGTGATCAATAGCTGATACTCTTGTGTTTTGAACGCCCTTCAATACCAAGCGGGTAAGAAGTTTAATTTATGGTTCAGGTCACGTAGATGATATATTGGCAGATTCATAATGAAAGTACAAATCTTCAACAACAATCTTCAATCAATAAACAAATGTTTCTAATGGATCTCCTCACGTGCTAGACAACTTGAAGCCAATGGGATTTTAATCTGTACGTTGTAACACCAGTCCGCAACATGGTTCCGTATCATCGCGCCGTAACATCGTGAACATTTCAGCGTTGTGTAATATCGCTTTACTTTACTATTGTTTTTCGACAATTATATTTTCCGAATAATGAAGTTGAATTATTTATTTTAAAACCCCATAAATACATGGCCACTTGGGTATCTAGGATTTACCATGAGGACCTAATCCTTGATGCTGTTACTTAATCGAGTTTCATTCTGGGAAACATCTCACCCAACCCTCCCTCGACCATCAAATAACTAAAAGCCTTTACAGTTCTCTCTTTTCACGCTGAAATAAAATACATTACGGCGTTAGTAATTTGCATTGGCCCCCGTTAACAAGCTACGTCGGTGGTAAAACATCCAGAGTTGTCATTAGATCCGAGGAAACAGAGAAAATTATGAAGATGGCGCCACAGGGGCTTTTCATTGAACTCGAAAGTTCCTGCCGACAAGTTACGACGTGGAGTCAACTTCGCCTTTTCAACTCTACAAAACGAGAATCAAGAGGTTGGTTCATCCCTCATCACTCTCCATTCTCGCTGCGTTATCTTCAACTTCTCGGTCCCACCTACAACTTCCACTTCGTCGTTCTTCGATTCTCACTCAACTTTATCAAAATTCTAACTTACTAAGTTGGCCTATCACTTTTATACGGGACATTCAACAAGTACGTACATACCGCAGAAAATAGCTTATTACGTATGAGCATAGGCACGTGGTGGCAAGGATGATTTACTCGCATTTTCAAATTTAAAAAAAAAATCAGCCCTGTTTAGTTGGATTGAACTAATATAGATTGAATATAGAGTTTTACAATTAATTAAGCCTTTCACAAGCTCACATATCATGTTCTAGATCAGGGGTGCTCAAACTTAAACTGCTGGCGATCTACCTCAATATTTTTAGACTACTTACGATCGACTTTGAGAGGCTGCAAGTATGTGTGATGCAGGGATGTCGTACGTACACGATACACCCTACCTACCTAGGTGTACCGTGGCATATATAAATATTAGCTTTCCGCACAATTTACATTATTTTAGTCAAGGTTTGGGTTAGGTTTACTCAAGTTCTTCTCTACAATATCAATGAAAAAAACTCCTGGTTATTAAAAATTGCGAGTTTATTCGTTGTTACAAAACAAAAGAGTTACATATGGTGTTGAACTTAACCAAGGAGTGCCTTTGGACTCGTAACTTCAATACGCCTTGTGACAGTCGGACGAGATAACTGAAGTTCTCTAATAGCAGACACGATTTATGTTTTATTTTTAAAATCCTCAAATAAAGTCTCACCCGCTTCAATAAATGCTTCCCACACAACCGATCCATCTTCAAATGGTTTCTTGTGTTTCGCAGTTTTTTTTTAAATGACGCGATCTTAGCAGCTTTTGATTGTTTGGCTGGTCTTGTGAACATGGTTTGTTCTTTTTTCAAACAAGACATCAAATCACTTAATTTTCGTTTTCTTAATTCACTCTGCGGCGGAAAATCCTTTTCATAGTTTTTATGAACCATTTTATGATGCCTCTTCAAGTTTCCACGCTTAGGTATTGCTACTGACGCACTACAAATAACACAAATTCACTTATCCTTCACCATACAAAAGAAAAATTCTTCCTCCCAATCTTTATCAAAATGATACGTTTTAGATTTCTTCACTACACTCATTTCGCATAATTCAATAAACAACTTTGCATCGACGTAGTATCCTTCAAGTTACAATTCAGAATGATTCCAATTCCTGTAGGCTACACATTTATATCGGCGTGAACGAAAGTCTCGAGTGTTCCCGTCAAACGCACCGTCCGATGTCGTCTAGTAAAGTCTAGTCTAGAAACAACGCGGCTTCTCTGTGACAAGTGCCGCGCGTTCCTTTGATAAAGCCGCCTTTTGCCGCAAGCAGTGTTATTACGTAATAAATTTTTGTAGTTTAGTTAGGTACCTACTTATTGAAAAATTGTTTTTTCTCGAGATCTACTCAGAAAGCACTCGCGATCGACCGTTTGAGCACCCCTGTTCTAGATAATACGTTGATAGACTCCTCATCTGCTTTTAATTAGAAATACAAATAATGACTTCTTACCTTGCTCTGTTCTTGAGTACACAAATATGGCAGACATTTAAGGTCGATACACTGAAAAAGAAAGAAAAATATATGTAGACTTAAATGTGTACATTTCTTCTACAGTAAATTCGTATAGAGTTTTGTTCGTAGATCGCGAATCGCGTAGATGACGAATAATAATTTACTGGAATTACAACTGATGTACTATATGTACACATAACTCGAATTATCCATCTACAGTTGAATACTATTTCCGTATCACTAATATTAAATCATTTGTTCGTCATTCAATAATTTGTTGCCATTTGGTAGAGGGATACGTTGAGAGACTTAAATACTTATGTAGCGGAAGGCGGTGTTCCTGCTTGAATGACTGGATGCAATTAATAGGATAAATGAGCCCAGTGTTGAATGGTTTTTATAGTGAAAAACCAATGGAAATACAAAAACAGTTTCAATGTGACGTGTATATTGTTTCGGCTTTATTATTTGCAATAACGAACCTGTGTAATAGACCAAGAAAAACAAATTGTTTTACTGTTCAAGATATGTTTCAAACGATCTTTCCGTCCTTCTTACTTGCGTCAAAAATTACATTTGGGGTCTGTAGTTGGGACTAAGTTCTGGGAATGACCGTCAGCCAATCATAAAGGGCGAAATGAAAGGACTGAAATATTAAAATATCAGAATATCAAAAACTGTCGAAATAACACATTGTTTTTATGTTCGTTATTGATAGACGTGGCTTCAATCAATCGAATGAACCCACCCGTACCGATTAACTTTCATCCGTTCACTGTACATTCGAGACAAAAAAAAGGTCGTCATCACGAGTATGATATGATGATATTGTGAAAATCGACTAGTATCATCCGGCGATAGATATCAGCTGATATACGCTCAGTTCAGTCGCTCAATATCAGTGGAAAATACTCGCATTTTCATCGGATATTTGTTTTCAAGAGTTCATTTTGAAATCTAAGTTTTCAAGACTTATGTTGTGCATTTGCGGACAAGTGAATCGTATGTAGGTGTTTCGTTCAACTCATTCGATTTCAGTTGTTTTACTCCGTGTCCTTCAGCAATATCCCGTATCGTATGTCCTTCAGTAATATTCCGTAGTAGTTACGACCGTAGTCGTACTAAGGTATGTTTGAGGAACTGGGTCGTCAGCCCTACGCCCAAACCTCAACCTCGAAGAACAGGAGTTTAATTTCAGGATCTTCTTGCCTTAAAGGTGTCGCCTTCACCACGGCTTGGAGAGTGTCTCTTCCCCTGGCTGGTTTTGATCCCCCCATGTTCTCCAGGTACCCACCATATCCAATAGGTTTCCCCTCATCCACCACCTAGGGGTGCACCCAAAAGGGACCAACCAAACTCCAACCATCTTTTAATATTGGACAGCATAGCTTCTCTGTCTGAGACAAATTCAAATACTTGGGTGCAGTCGTAACGAAACACTGATATTATGACTGAAATAAAAGCAAGAATGACTGCAGGGAGCCAATTTTCAGCGCTGTTCAAAAGCACTGAATTTCCGAGGAGATTTCCAGTTGCCACATATAGTCATGAACCATAGATCCTAACAACTACCAGTGGCTGCCTACGGAACTGTGGGAACGAAAGATTCTACTCAAGGTTTTCGGACCACCTTGTGAAAATTTAAGATGTATAATGGGTAGTAATGATGAGCTCAGACGCCTGTACGGGCTTCCAGACATTGTGGCTTTCATTAAGCGAGAGCCGCTGAATCTGGTCAAAACGTAGGCAAAACTAAAAACCTTCAAAGCCTGGAACTGTTAAATTCCATTCTACTTAATACCTATGGGGGCAGGTGAAGCTTATTGTCCTCTTTGTGTGAACCAAACCAAAGATTAATTTTACAAAACACCTATCTTTCTCGCGATTGCATCGCGCAAACTTTCTCAATATTTGAGAGTAGCTGAAATCTCTTTCAAGCTTGAAGGTCCCTTAGTTACGAATATTGTCCAAGATTATCAGATTTTGGGCGAGGGAGAGGAAAATCAATTAGGGGCCCCCATAATTATCGAGCCCAAAACAGTGAAAATATCTACCAGGATGGAATCAGGATTATTGTGAAAATTCGTTAATTGAATGCTAATTTCTACGTTAGAATACTTGAAAAAAACCTAATCTCCCTCATTCTTTCGAGTTTCAACCCTGAATACCTCTATTATTTCCATTTCGCACGTAAAACCCTCACCGGTTGAAACGATGTTAATGATGTTTTCAAATCCCTTGTAATTCCCCGACGTTTGAATCAAATGCACAGAATAAACACAGTCTGGCACGTACCTCTCCGCCTCCCTTCAAAAACACTGCAGCCATCCGGAATAGAAATCTCGATCTCTCATTGCAAATGAGAATGCAAACGTAATGAAGTTTTAAATATTCCAGTGCACGGGCTTATTCATCAATCCCTGTTGACGTTCGGAACAAATTGGATTACTATACCTCGACATGGGCTGCCAGAATTGAATGAGCACACTTCTTCCCTTTCTTTGTTATCCTTTGCCATTTGAAAACGTATTATTTGTATTTTTATTTATTTATATTTTTAAACCGTAATACTTTTTCAAAAGATTTTACATTGAATCCTTTTTCAAAAGATTTCATCACACTCAACTCTATGTATATGGTCAATTTATTAGAAAAATTACTTAGTATCGTAAGAAAATTCCACTTTTGAATCTAATTCCGAATTTGGATCTTGGTTGCCGATGAATCGTTTCTATTTTGGGGAGATGAATGTTTTTCACCAGAACTAAAACTTTCTCTCGAATTATAGATCATTTGGAACAAGTTCTGTTTCTTGTCTGTCTGACAATAATTTAAAGGATTTATATCGGCCCAGAAAATATTGAATTTGATTGTAGAAATGTCTGATTATCTTTACTTTACGAAAACGTGAAAGGTAAATCGGGATCTTTTGGTACGGGAATTAAAGTCATTGTCCTAAAATCCAAAATGAGCCCTTCATGCCCCTACTGGACAAGTGGGCATTTCTCGACATCCCTGAGAACTTTTCTTCTCATGTCTGAGAACCATTTCCCGCCAACCTCTAGAACCACTCCTTGCTGTTTCTCTTTCGCTAATTGGGTTAATGTGAAGGCTAAATGCAATTCTCTTTTCTTACAGTCTTGAAATCACATTCTCCATATAATTGTCAGAAACTGCCTCAAGATAATAAAAGCTTTTTTAAAGAGAGATATTGGATTATGTCGCCACCTGTGGGAACAATTTCCTTCCGCCCCTGACAACTGTGTCCGACCACCCATAAGACTATTTCCTGCCAGCCCTGAGAACCATGTCCCCCAAACCTGGGAACCATTTCTCACCATCATTTTTCAACCATTTCCCGCTTTTCCTGGGAACCATTGAATCCCACCTCTAAAAACCATCCCCCCCAAACCCCTGAGAACCAATTCCACCAACCCTTATGACCATGACCCACCAACCCTGATGACTATTTCCCCCACCTGGGAACCATTCCTCACCATCACTTAGAATCATTTCCAGTCACCCATCATTGACAGAATATCGATGGCGACCTTTCCATCTCACAATGGGTCCTTTGTACTGAAAATTCAAGATCCATCAGGGACCAGACAGACGACCTCATCTTGCCAAGGTAACAAGAATTGGGAAGGTCGCCAAAACCGTTTCAAAAGACGAGAAAAGTGACATTAAAAAAAAATCCCGCGTGACAGCGCAGCTACAAAACCGAAAGGAATAATGCAAAGATAACTCAAACATAATTTTCAAGCTTGAAAGTAAGGGAGTTACGGTGTTTTCAAAGTGTCTGTACACGTTTTCGAAACTCAACCTCACTGCCTCCCCGAAACACAATGGATCAAAATAATTCCGGCTCATTTGGGTTCACAAAGTATTGTGTGGTACTCAATCCTCAATCATAGTAGTGCGTGGTACTCAATTCTAAAACGATCGCCAAATAACACCGAACTACATTCATATTTTTTGCTATTACCAGGTCAATTTACTGGAGGATCATACAATAAAAGTAAAAACGAGAAACAATAATCAATTAATGAAAACAAGCTTAATTTATTGTGATAACAATATGCCTAGCAGAATTGAAAATACATGTAATGATCATGGTCAAGGTCATCGTCTGATGGGTTCGCATTCTTTACCCGTGGAAAAAAATTCGCACGATTTTTACTTCCTCAGTGACTCTACCAACATTACGTGTGTGGAAAATACAGCTAGTTTACACCAAAACAAAAAAGAGAAGGCGAAAAATTGGCGAACAAAACATAAACTTTAACAATTGTAAAAACGAGAAACAATAATCAATTAATGAAAAAAGAGTTTAGACCTACCAACATTAACAATTTAAAAAAAGAAGGCGAAAATTGGGAACCAAACCTTTAAAAAAAAAAAAAAAAAAGAAGGTATAGACTAACGTATCAAACTAAAACAACGATAAATATACGATATATCTTCAGAACATTAATATAATAAATAATTTGTAATATCCATAAATTGAAACCATATTCAACCATGGTTTTGAATCTTGAATCCCATGTCACTACATAGGTACAATGTTTCACAAAATTAATGTCAACTTTTATCAACTCCAGATACTCTTTCCGAGAAAACTCGATCCTGCCCAAGTTCCTTCTTATCACATTTTTACTTCTCCACTGCAGCATATTTCACAGTTTTGGTTTCCAGCTTCGTAACGTTGAAATTTCAGAGCCAAAAGGTCGAATGTTACTTTAGAAAGCTATTCCCGACATTGAAAATTCTCCACTTGATCCAAGGGAAGCTCACCAAGTCCACGAGAAACAATAACTACGTAAACAAAAACCCCTCATTTTTTCGCTTCTATTTTCTCCCAAGTTTAACTTTGCCCTTGCGATGTTGCCTGTTGGTCGTGAACATTCAACTACTTTACTATCTGAGGTGGTTTTATTTTATTTATTTATTTATTTGTTTTTTTGCACCAATGACACAAACGAGCCCAATGTGCACTAAAGGCCAACCCCTTTTTGCTCCCCAACTCTACTCCAAATTGTTTTCGAAGGATTTTGTTACAAAAAAAGTTTTAAAACTCACGTTTGAGTGTTCACATCTAAATTTGGAATTTTCCCTGAACGCAGCGGGGTCGATTTACTGATGGTAGATACTATTTGTTCGTCTATGACAACAACCATTAATACAATACTTCGGTGATTAGGGCGAGTGCCGCCGTAATTCCGTATGTCCGCGTCGATGGAGGGGTCGGTTTGATGTTTTCACTGAAATCAAGAGCCATCAGAGACCGGACAGCCGACCCGGAAAACGCCATTAACGGGGCGACAACCTCATTTTACCAAGGTAACAAAAATCGGGAAGCTCGCCGAAACCCTTTCAAAAGAGGGAGAAAAGTGACATTAAAAAAAAATCCCGCGTGACAGCGCAGCTACAAAGCTGAAAGGAAGGGCCGACGTTTCGCGTGTGCCCACAGTTTCACGTCTGATTCTCTCTCGCTAATTCGGATAATGAGGAGTCCAGATTCAATTCTCCATTAGGGAACATTCCGACAACCCCCTCACCCCCAGCGTGCATTCACACAAAATCAGGCTCTCATCATTCTCTCTCCCATTTCCTCCTCACTCTAATTCTCTCTCCCATCACTCTCTCGCTCTCTCTCACACCTTCCCCTCCATCGTTGTTGTTTTAAATAATCCACCGACGAATTCGGGACCCGTTATAACGGAAAAGCCCGGTCGTTTAGGGAATCGTTTTTCCGCCGACTCATAAACGGGAAACGAGTCTTTTGATCAAACCGGGGAGAAAATGGCGCTTTTCGAACGAGAAAACGGAACGGCGATAGTCCCCGCTGTGACACTCACCACTTCCATTATGATAATGCTATCAGTCGGCGGTTAAGCGTGTTTGTGTTTGACGAGAGATACAGAGGGAGTCCGTAAACAGTGGTTTTATTAATGCGTCACCTCTTTGCCTCGATGGTTCTGTCTGCCTCGGTGGTTGCGCCTCGGCGGGGGCCTCGGATGCGGTCTCCGAACCCCCGTTACCCGTCGCTGCAGCGAGCGTTCATTGGAAATGTTAATGTATACAGCTAATATCGCGTTTACGATCCTCCTTCACGAGACGCATAATCGCAGTCAAACCCTGAACTCTCTCAGTCACTGCTGTTCCGCTGGACTGGATGTAGCGTCGGTTATGAACGGGGGCGGTGCTAACCCCCTGTGACCCCTTCGTCGCAACCCTCGACCGCTCGTTCACCAAGTAACCCTCGGCCACATAGCTGTCACTGCTAACTCGAGCAAAATCTATTCCATAGTAGTAGTATAGTAGTAGTAAAAGCCTTTTATTTACAAAAATTGAACACATAAAGACATTTCTTTTATCATTATCATAGTGTTTACAATTTATTTTTATTGTTCGTTACATCTTTCCAGTTACAAAGGCATCTTAAGGCTTGGAGTCAGTCCGTGATTCCACTGTCCAATATGTCCAGTCCTACGAACAGGATCTGTTTGGGGCCATTGCTAATACTTTCTGTAAATAATCTAAGTGCAGTTTGAGGCAGTGGAAGTATAGAGGTGTAATCCTGTCTCCAAGGGTGTAATGGGGGGTTCGGTCGGGCAGCCAAAATACTTTTCTTATAAAAAACATCTGTACTTTTTCAATTTCTTGAAAATTCCGATACCCCGTAACTTGGGCCCCGTAACAGAGTATCAATATCACAACCACCGCGTAAACCACCAATCTTGTTTTTAACAGGACCTTGGAGTCAGATAACAAATTTCTCCATACTACATTCATAACGTATTTGGCTATCGGAACCTTTTGTTTAAAATGAGACGCGAAGGATAAAAGAGGGGGGGGGGGGTCAGAGTCACCCCACGGTATTTGTATTGATTAACAGTCTCAATAACTTCTTCTCCATATGTCCAGTGATCGCGAAGTAGCAGTTGCATCAAGTCGTCAGCATAAGCCAGCACGGGAATATTCATCCCCCCCCCCCCCCCAACACTCCACAACGCAGCTGAGCAACAAGATCGTTTATGTACAATGAGAAAGCGGTAGGGCTAATAAGGCATCCCTGTTTGAGTCCGTTCTTCACTTCAAAATAGTCCGTGATTCCCTCCCCACCCAAACCCCAGCCCTCGTGCCTGTGTATAGGCCTTTAAAGGCGTTTACTAACTTGGAAGAAAGCCCAAGCTCGAGCACCTTGAAGAAAAGTGCCTCACGGTTGATTGTGTCAAAGCATGACTTAAAATCAACGTAAAAAGCGTAGAGTTTGCCACATTTATTATTGAGACGCAGCTAGACGAGATTCGTTAGCACAGAGATGCAATCCACGGTAGAATAGCCTTTCCTGAAGCCCATCTGGTTTTCACAAAGAACATTTCCTCGACTAACGAACTCATTTATTCGTTTTAGAAGCAATCCGGAGTAAATTTTTAAGCCAGTGTTAATGAAATCCAGACCTCTATAGTTGGAGACTACGTCAGGATCACCTTTTTTTCAATAACTGGAAGATTATTGAATTCACATAGTCGATGGGCATCTTCGACTCTGAAACATCCGGTTGAAAAGTGACAGGAGCTCGATGAGAAAGGCCTCTGGGGCAAAATCTATTCCATCAATACCAAACTCCGCAAAACTTTACCATTTTGATCACCACAATGCACTAAACTTGGCCAAAATCAAATGTTACCACTACGATTGAAATTTTAATCGCAATCGTATAGTCGATTAAACGAATAAAAATGTTGAACGAAATCCCTACAATGCCTACAATGAAAAACTTAATCACGAGGATGATTACGATGAAATTCGTAATTTTAATCCTAACTAATATTCACCATTAATCTAGGATACAACCGCGATTTTTTTAAATGCTAGATCATGTTGAAAACCAACGTTGCGCAGCCCGGCTCTGATGCCCGACCATCTACCTGATCGTAGTTGACCGATTTTCATTACCCAATAACGAGGTTTAATTAATATTTTAATCGGAAGGATGATTACGATTAGAATCCTAATTTTAATCCCAACTGAAATTCATCATTAATCGAGGATACAAAATCAATTTTTTTAGAATCTAGGTTAAAAATTCAATTTTTTCTAAATTGTGTTAAAAACCGACTTTGCGCAGCCCGGCAGATCACCTATCGCAGATCACCTATTTCCATCAAACTAACCTCTTACATCGAATGTTTTTGACATTTCGACTTTTTTATGACTAGATTAATCAAGATGTCGAGATTACTGGCACATCTCGGATCGATTTTCAATTTTTGAGACAAATGTCGTGAACCGTGAGTCCAGTAGTTACGAAGATAAGCTTTGGACACCGTAAGGGGATGGTAGGATATTTTTGTCGGCTTTTTAAATCCACGTATCACGAAGTGCAAAAAACCAGAAAAAGTCTTTTTATTGTTTTTTCAGAGGGAAAAGCAAAAACAAAATATAAATAACAAGTAAATGTTCCAAAATTCACGTAACGAATGGATCAATAATGCTATTCAAAGTTTGCTTGCGTAGCTCTAACCCAATGTCCATTGAGATTTGATGATTAAAGGAAGCTGTCCGAATTCAGCTACGATCACAGTGACTGCATTATTGTACTCGCTGTCAAAGTGGTCGGAAAGACCGAATAGTTTTGTCTATTCGTTGCTAACGAAATCTAAGTGCACGCATGTCTTTGTACTGGCTTATATTTATCTCGTATTATCAATCAACGTCCAAAAATCAGTTCTTCTTCGCCTTTCTCTCGAGTTATTGACGAAAAATGAATTGATAGCTCACATTTTTTCATGCAGGTGCATCGATTAGAAACGAATTCAAAGTTGCATTTTAGTGAGTGGCACGAGCAATAGACAATCAACAAGCAAACGAATAGATGTAGTAAATCAAGTAATAAATAAAATACATTATGGTATATTACAGCCTGTTTGATTTATTAATAATCAATAAAAATGGTGGGTGGTTTAAAAAATAAGGATTTATCAGAAATTGTAATTATTTTCCATTAGTATTTTCGTTCTTGTTTATATGTTTTCAACAGTAAGTAGGTGACTATTTTAATTAACTATTTTAATGAACTATAAACAAAAATTCATATCAAATTCACTATCTTTAATTCTCATTTTCATCATTTAACAAAATGAATCATTTAATAATGTATTCTTCTAAACATTAGATGATAAAAATTGTTCTGAATCAGCTTTCAGGTTTTTCGAAAAGGAATGGTCGCTGTTCTATGTTGGAGGGGCTGTTTGTTGGCCACTAATGATCAACAGGAGGTTTAAGTCGGACTTAAATTAAAAAATATATTTTATTGAGTTCCACTAAATAAAAACGAAATCGTATGTTGTTATTAAATAATTCATGTTAACAACACTCATTCCTAGGGCAGGTTTTTTCAAAGTATTCAAGATTCCTGATTCAAGACATATTACCTGTAGTTCTGAAGAATGTGATGAAATTATTGATGAAATCTCGATAAATAAAAGAAAATTGGATTCCCATAATTTTGTTTGTTAAATATCTGCAACATTGCAAAGCATAATCCACTTTTTTCAACTCATTAATTTAAATTCTGAGAACTTATTATGGGAATCTAGTTTTCTTTTATTCATCGGTATTTCATCAATAATAGGTCAACTTTCGTCAGAACTACAGGTAATATTTCCTGAATCAGGAATCTTGCACCCTTCGAAAAAACTTGCCCCAGGAATGAATATTGTGATCATCAATGCGTAAAATTTTGAATTATTTATTACCTTATGAATGTTAGTTATTTTTTGAGGTTTGAAATTCTGTTACGCGCACCCATAAGTAAAATATGAGTTTGAATTAGACGAGCACGCAAAAAAAAGTAATTACCCATCATTTGATTAAAATGTCAATAACTCGAGAGAAGTTCTTCCTTGGTAACATCAGTCAAAACAAAGACAACTGTAGAAAAACGTATTCGGCCTCCCTCGGTGCAATGTTGAGATTTCACAACTTGATGGAAAATACTTGAATACAAAATTAGTCCTGCAAATACTTTTGATGTTCAAATTATTAAAGCCCTTCGCTGCGCAGTCCGGTATGCGAGCCCTGGATGGTATTATTCAGTAATTTGATTTCAACAGAGTGCACTCCTAATAATAAACAATAATACCGTAACTCAGGGTGGGTTGATGTATGAAGCAGGAATTTGCCCACGCATCACAAACTCACAAGCATGCAGCCTCATTCAGACGCATATAATTAAATTCTAATTGGATGAATCAGCTTTTGTCTAAACCCGGATTCAAGTTAAAGGGTAGGGTCGAGACACTTGTAAATTAAGGTTTGTGGGAGGATATTCAGAGCCGACGGAAAAACCCTTGGATTAGCTAGCCTTACAAATAATTTTATATCGAACACACGAGTCTCCCACTTTGCTGGACTAGACAGTGAGTACACAACGGAACGCATTCCAGCTTCGCTAATCAAGTTATCGGTATGGGCTGAGCCAGTTGTTGAACATCGCTTGATAATCTTCCGCGTGGCGCGATGCTGAAGAATTTGCCTTAGGCCGCGGATCCATGAGCGGATAATCCGCGGAGTTTTGTTTGCACGACCGCGACCGAAATTTCGCTTGGATTCATCAGCCGTTTATTTGCGGCGGCAGATCAGCATCAAATCTGCGAGTAAACTCAGTCCTTCCACACGAGCTCATAGATAGATATGGAAGTAGCACACACCCACTGGTTACCAAGGACATTTTGGTCTTTTCCACATCTTCAAACGTTCTAACTTGCTTATCAATCACTTGGGGGGGGGGGGGGGGGGTCTATATCTTGATATCAGATGTTTGGTAGGTTTATGGGAAAAATGGTTACAAATGGTGAAAATGAGTTTCTAGGTGGGAACAATTATTTCATTAGCTCGTACAGGAAAATTCGTACTGATTCCGATGTTCCTATATCTAAAATCACTCCTTCATGATGGTTTCATCTAAGACCAAATTTTTCAAATTATTCTTGGATTTTACGTTCAGCATAACACGCCTATCAATGATTTCGCGCATAAAATTTTGCTTCCACTGGTCACCACAAATTCCCAAATTTGTCATTCAATAATGGAGTCGAGTTTCCAATGTCCCAAAACAAGAAAAATGTTCTTTTTATGGATTTTTGAGCGTAAAAATAATTTCTAACTGTCGCTGTGCCTTCCTTAGTCTCCAATGTAACTCCAAAATTTTGATGTTCTATCGACTTAGAACTGAAAGGTTTACTCAACTTCATATAAAAGTTATCTTTACGCTCAAAAATTCGTAAAAAAAAGGGAATTTTTCCTTTTTTGAAACCCGAAAATTTTGAAAACTCGATAACTTTCTTGCTTTATGATGATAAATTCAGGAATTTGTAGTGAAAAGTGGGAGCAGAATTCAGCAGAGAGCAGCTCGTACCTAGGGATGAGTATCCTGCTTAGTACACCCTCTTGCAGCTAAAGGTACAGTCATCGGATGCAGTAACGGCATACTGGTTAGGACATATATTATCTTATGAGCTATTGAACATAGACACGTTCCAGATGAGGAGTGACTAAACTGTGGGGGTTTATTATTTTAATAAGCACTTTAAGGTAAAAATCACTGGAAGGGGCAAATGAACGGAAGCCAGACCCCCTATTCGTTCTGGGGTACTCATCTACACAGCTGTTTCCAAGATAGAAGGAAGGTCCAGGGCTAGTATATTTGGTGGGAGACTACACCGATACCAAGGAACGTTAGAGACTGCCAAGGGGGCTGGGCTGTATAAAGTCTCCCAAGAGTATAAAGGGGACTGCGCGGTTGCGTTGAGAAGAAAATACATCCTTAAAAGGCAGTAGTGAGCTTTGCTAAACCATATTCCATGATTCTTGAATCCTATCCTTAGGTTCTAACCAAGAGCATCCGGGGCTTGCCTCTTGGGAGACCGGAGAGCCAAGTTTTTTGTTCATCTTTCCAGCCCCTTGGCCATCTTTAACTATCTTCATCTTGGAAACGTCCTTGACATCCAATGCCTACCAAATCCAATAAGACTGTTACTCAATATGGAAAAACGAAGAGAAAATGAGAATGCGCTAGCGGCAAAAGGTAAGAGATGCCGTTGTGGGACCCAGCAACAGTTCGCGAGCTGGGAATTAAGAGAATTCAAGCGGTTCAAGTATTTCGTCTCATTTGTCAACAAAGAGATGCAAAGTTCGGAAACAATATGGAAATCTAAATGTAACAGTAATTGTATACTACTGCACAATTTCGAAATAGAACAATGAGTATCTATTAAAGGTTGATTTTTAAGACATACCTGATGGGTGGAGGAACGTTTCTTCGAACATAAAGAAACGAGGAAGAGAACGAGATTTTTTATTTTTTACTTTTTTTAGTGTTGGTTTTCGCGACTTAGTATTGTCGAACGGACACGCGTTGTTTTTGTGTGTGTAATTTATAATTGTATATGTTTTTTGTGTTAAAGGACTCTACACAAACACAAAACACAGAACGAAGTATCACTGAGAATTTTGTCAAGCCATTGTCTGGAAGTGAAGTGGAAATGGGAGGTCTGCCCGCGGCGACCTTCCAAGTAATGTTTTCACCTGGTTACCGCAATCCGTATGTTTGAAATGGGTTCACTACATAGAATGAAGATTTTAAATACGGTTTTTATTAATTCGTATTCTTCAATATTCCAGGTGTAGGTAACCGGATCGTAAGATACTTTTGGATATCACAAAGTTGAATATTTTCTAAAAAATGGTTTTCATTAACGTGGAATATGTTTTAGCGCTGGGTCGTGTGCTCGAAAAAAGGCGCGGCCGGTCAAGAATTTTTCCCCCTTCTATAGCTAAGTTTTACGATTTTTTCACTCTGAATCTGTCATTTGGTTTGTGGACTCAATAAGACTTTTAATTGACTAAGAACAGGCCTAGGGTCATCTGAAAGGCTCCTGAAGCTAATTTATAGGCTTTATAATATAAAGGATATTATTCTCCGAAGCTGTACTTGTGTTGTGTAATCAAATCGTAAAATAAAAATAAGATGTAAAAATTGGAAATAGCCAAAACAAACTAACTGTTGGGGATCAACCCACTACCCTGAGACTTAGGTATAAAGAAAACGAAAATAATAAGATAAACTGTTCTAGTGCCGAAAAAGTATAACGATCGATGTTGAACGTTGTTACATACAACGGGAAATAAAAATAAATTGATTTGACTCAGTAGCACTAACGAGACCTGTATATGACAGTACAAGATTGAACAAACAAATGTAAGTACTTAATTTGTAAAAAAAGGTACGAATTGCCAGAAGAATATTTGACAAGATTCTCCATAAGAATTGCCAACTCATAAGGGCAAATACGAGTA
The DNA here is from genome assembly GCA_031894815.1 of Creontiades dilutus. Lineage (NCBI taxonomy): Eukaryota > Metazoa > Arthropoda > Insecta > Hemiptera > Miridae > Creontiades > Creontiades dilutus. Next base: position 816,223 of record JAVIWC010007926.1, read on the forward strand.
TTCTGTATGGATATGCTATTGACAGCACAGCCCCGAAGAAGGAGTCTTTGGTGAGGGATCTTGGGGTTCCCTTCAACAGCGACCTGTCGTTCTCCACCCACATCAGCGAAATTCGATCGAAGGGAATGAGGATACTCGGATTCCTGAAGCGGTGCGCCAGGAATTTTGGTAACCCATCGACCTTGAGGTTATTGTTCACCTCTCTCATAAGGCGCTGCCTAGAACTCGTAACGCCTGTTTGGTCGCCAAATTATGATAAATCTAAGGAGTCATTGGAGGGAATCTAGCGTCGATTCTCATTGTTTATGACGTTCAAAAGAGGGCGCTATTGGAGGAACCACGGCTATAGTGGGGAATTGGTGGACAACGACCTTCGCACATTTGAGAACTGTCGTTTGACGTCGATATCCAATGGTGTGGATTGTCCCTTTCTGCTCGAAAAAGTTTACTTGTTTGCACCTCCATACCCTTTCAGACAGCAGCAGACATCCATACAAGGACTTCCCAAACCAACTATTTGCGGGACAACCCAACGACCAAGTTACACCGCGTTCAGTTACACACGTGTTGCCAGTGGAGGTCATATAGACATTTTTAACGATGGGAGAAAGAAATTTAGATCTAAGATTATTGAGAGAATTAATGTGGGATAGCGTTGCAATTATCTTTAATTACACGTGTCTACAAAAAAAATTATGCCCTTTTGAGGAAACTAGGAATTTTTGATGTATTTTGATGCGCTGAACATGATTTTGAAATCCGTTTGTCCTCTTTTAGGCCAGTCATTTAAAACATCAAACATTGCAAAAAGTACTGTAAACTTCCTTTTTGAATATGTTGTTAGGGTTCACCCAGATAGTACGAATCTAGATTTGCAGGCCTGAAAACCGCGAACGACGGGAGTTACAGCCGAAAAACCACGAAATTTTCGCACTGTTTTCAGTTTTTCGCAAAAAAGTCACCAAAGGAGCCTTTTGATGAGAAAAGACTCTAATCCTTTGTTAAACTAGATAAAATTTGCTACAATTTGAGACGTAATTGGACTCTGTAGCTCCATTAGTTTCAGAGATACAGCTCTGCAAATATTGACAAATTTTTCCAAAAAGTGAAAATTTTAACTTTTGGTCTATTTTCGACCGATATATTGGTGTAAATAGTCATTCTACAGATAGAGACATTTATTACCTTCATTTTTTAGATTTTTTTTAACTTACAGAAAACCAAAATAAGTAAAACGCGGTTCAACGAAAAGTTGAATTAATCCTTGAGTTATACATCATCCACATGATGTAGCTTGCATTTCCTCCGCTCCTCCTCAAAAGCTTATCCTGCAAGTACAGGAAGGGTTGCTTCGGTTCCTACTCATGCAGGAAAGCAGGCCTCAAGTACTCCGCTCTATGCAAGCATTGTGAAGGCAGAGAGTGCACAAACACTCCTCCCATCGAGGAGCTAGATGAGGAGGACGTGGATGAGGAATTTCTAACCCCTGAAGACCTCCCAGATCTCCCCCTTCTAATTGCGGAAGTGAGCTGTCCTCTGAGGCCCCCCTCCAAAATCCCCAGAATATATTCTTGAATACTTTTGAGTGTGAGTGTTAATGTTTTTATGTATTATAACTTGTACATACCTATCATATGAACCACTTTTTGTCTTAATTATTTATACTTTATTTCATTTAATGACCTACTGTCAATTTAAATGTTAAGTTAAATATGTTTAATGTATGCGAAATGTTTCAGCCCTTACCTAGTTACATAGTTTTACACAAATAACTCAAATTTATTCAACTTTTCGTTGAACCGCGTTTCTACTTATTTTGGTTTTCTGTAATTTCCCAAAAAAAAAATCTATGATAGGTTTTCGGGTAACTCCCTGATGGTCTTAAAATGAAAATTAAATGTCCTACAACTTCATTCCTCACAAGTTTACTGTAGAATGACTATTTACACCAATATATCGGTCAAAAATAGACCAAAAGTTAAAATTTTCACTTTTTGGAAAAATTTGTCAATATTTGCAGAGCTGTATCTCTGAAACTAATGGAGCTACAGAGTCCAATTACGTCTCAAATTGTAGCAAATTTTATCTAGTTTAACAAAGGATTTGAGTCTTTTCTCATCAAAAGGCTTCTTCGGTGACTTTTTTGCGAAAAACTGAAAACAGTGCGAAAATTTCGTGGTTTTTCGGCTGTAACTCCCGTCGCTCGCGGTTTTCAGGCCTGCAAATCTAGATTCGTACTATCTGGGTGAACCCTAACAACATATTCAAAAAGGAAGTTTACAGTACTTTTTGCAATGTTTGGCAAAAAAATTGTCTAATATGACTGGACTACTAATGGATTATGGAGTAACGGATTCCATGCACCATTATTACACATCATCCGCAGGGCCCGTCCTTTGTAAGGGGGCCCGAATTTTTGGAGAAATCATTATTATTATTATTATTTATTTATCGTAAAAAAAAAAGGGGGAGGAGGAGCAAAATGCGATCATTCTCAATTCTTCACAATCGATATTCCTCTACTAAATTTCCTCTCCCTCAAAATTGCTTTTAATTTATTACTGTGTATGGTTACAGTAGTTCGTATACTTTTTTTGGTTTATTATTCAATAATAAGCCATTGTAATCGGTCTTGAAAAAAAAAAAAAAAAAAATTCAAAACCATTTTGAATATATCGTAAAATGTGTTTTTGGTACAACTCTTGATCATTACAATAGAACGCAAAGTGAGGTAATCAGTCAAGTGAAGAGGATCCCATACAACATCTGTTGATTAAAAACTGATCAATTCATCTGGAGCCCCTGACAAAAAAAAAAACGCTGCTAATTCTTTCAGTGGGGTTCATTATTCAATTGGCTTGCGTTCATGATTTGAATTTCTTCTAAGCTTGGAGTGTGCGTGTTTCACAGGTGATAGAGCGATTATTGAATTTCAGGAGATTTGCATAGAGCACGTAAATCTGTTCTCAACCAAAATACCTATTTGGATTGATCAGTTGATCATATTCGTGTGCCTCCTGAAATTCAATAATCGCTGTATCAAATGTGAAACACGCTCACTCCAAAGCTTAGTAAAAATTCAAATCATGAACGCTATGAAATTGAATAATAAAACCAGTGAAAGAATTTGCAGCGTTTTCACCTCTACATACTCTTGAATCTTGTATATAAGATTACTACGGAGATTAACCTACCTAGGTTCGAACTTACCTAGGTGTAACTCTTGATTCTGTTATCGGTGTATGAGCCAGTCGCGGGAAATGGGGTAGTCCAGTACAGGGGCTTATGGTGATAACCTGACACACCTGAGGAGTGAGAGGTAACAGTCATGTAACCTTCCTCCAGGTTCTCTAGTGATTGTTTCGAGGTCAATAAAGCGTTTCCAAGAAATAATATTCCGCCGGCATCTGGAGTAAAACCCGAGACCTTCCAGTTACGTGTCCAGCGGGCTATCAAGTCGGCTATGATGCCAATGTTAAACCGATATGGTTAGTAATGATATAGAAATTATTACGAGCGTCGTAATTTGGTAGGAGCATGAATGGAGATAGCGGTCTTCTTCTCTTCCTCATCTCCCCTTGCGGCACTAAGTAATGCTACAGAAATTATTACGAGCTCAGCACACCTTACAGGTACAGAAAAGTGTAAAACATTTGAGGAGATGACCTCCTTGAAAGGTCAAACACGATGATGACGACGAAAACTTGTAGCACAATGACATATTATTACGAGTGTCATCTCACCATTGTAAAGAAGTCATACTAAGTAGGTGTCACAAAGTTGTAATTCAAGCACCATTGTAATCAGCTCACCTAAGTAATGATTAAGAAATTATTACGAGCGTTGTAATATCAACCTGGTAGATAATAAGTGATCGCACGACAACTGGTAGATGTGATGTAGGTGTCAGAAAGTTGTAATTCAAGCACCATTGTAATCAGCTCACCTTACAGGTACAGGAAAGTTTAAAACATTTGAGGGGTTGAACTCCTCCTAAAAAGCTCAAACACGAGGACTACAACAGGTAGGAGAACGGAAGAGACCTAGTCGCTAATATTCGACAAGAAAATGAAGGCGTGGACGGACAAGGGCATATTCAGAAGGACAGATTCGAGGGTTTCGAAACGTTTCGTTAAAACCTACGGATTTCGATCCCTTGAAAAAAATTGGTGGAAAATGGCGGTTGCCTACGTCACCGGCGATGTTGGCACGTGATATCTGGGTAATGGAGTAACCTTGACACGAATTATTACAAACCGTGGGGGTTGAATAGAATTGATTCCAGACCGAAGAGGAATTTTTAAAAATGTAGGTAACAGCTCCTCAGGTACAACAGTCATCGTATAGCGACTTATGTCCAGTCATGGTCTAGAAATGATTACGAGCGTCATAATTTGGTCGGAGGTAGAAAATAACGTCTTCCGTATTATCTAGAGGTGAGGAAGGGTCATGCTCATCTGTTTCATATCCCAACTGCGTTATATCTTCTAATCTGCCAATGATTCATCGCAATCCACTCTTTCGCGAGTAGATATTGCAAAGCGATTTCGGCGACCTCCACTCCTTCTCTCTCTTTTTCTCCGCACTACTCCATCTACTGTGCTATCACTTGGACGTGATATTTTTAGGTAATTGCGGGGGGGAAAAGAATAACGCATGTACATTCAATTTTAAAATAACTTTTTATCTAAATAGGTTTACCATGTTGGAACTCTGCAAACTTATCAAGAACCTTCTTGGTGGTGTGAAGTTCAGATGAAAATTGAGCCTGTTTCTCGTGTTCAATTTCCCTGTCGAGTTCGTTGCAGTGATTGTTCTCTAGAAAACTTCCAAATCAGCAAACCACTTTCGCAAACTGTCCTCTTTGACAGCTGCTCTAGCCTTAGAGACCGCTTCTGTATTTCGTTTCCCGATCTCTTAGTGTCTGTTTACGATTAATTGCAGCCATTTGTCTCCAGGACGATTAATTGTGAATGGATTGACCCTTGGGATCTCATACAGAACTTTTTGGATCAAATCTTTGACGTCGTCAGGGCGCATGGGTACCCATAAGGTGGCTTTGTCAACAATCCACCTGTTCACCTTTTCCTCTTCTTCTTCTGTCGAAGAATCGTTGATGGACCATTTTCCTATTCATTGGAACATAATTATTTTTTTATGATGTAAGGTACCTTTAGGAATCTTATAACGGTGGGATACCTCGTTAAGCAAAATCTCACCTCCTTTCACTTCCAAAACTGCTTTTGCCAGTGTTTCTGGTGAGTATTTGAAGAGCTATCTTCGCTCACCTGCATCTCTTGCCCTTCCTGTTTCTTCTCTCTCACTTTTACTTGTACTCCTCGAAATCCAAGAAGTATAAAGTATTAAAATGGACAATTGCTACAAGAAAATATCAATTTTTATTAGCTGTTCATGCATTGGTGCGCACATCACTAGAGCTCAGAATATGGAAGAACACGGAGATCTCAAAAGGAGAAACCCTGTTCATCTACTGGTAGCTAAGACATTATAACCATCAAGCAAAACACAAAATGGTGGAATAGTGCCTAGGGAAACGATTGTTCATAAATCGCAGTGGATTTTCTCGTTTCGAAATGAACCAGTAGATGAACACCCCTTCATCTTCTGGATCTCATTGTTAATTTGA